>SKCR01003391.1:0-140565 GCA_019454045.1 Zanthoxylum bungeanum | reverse complement strand
GGGGATTTATTATTTGGCCCTGAAATTAGGCTAGCGTCGTGAAACGTATGGGCTGGTGTCGTGACGCTGAGCATGTGAATGCTCTCTATTTTGGATCTTGAGCTGATGGCGTCGCGACGCTCCAGTAGCGAGTCACGGTACGAAAGTGAAAGAAATGCTCTCCGCTTGGGTATACTTGCATAGGCGTCGCGACACACTAGACTTGGCATCGTGACACATGACAGAAACAAGTTCCATCTCCTTTCATATTAATCTTATGAAGTTAGAGGGCACCCTAAAGGTTCCGTATACGACACACATATGCCTTCACCTCATCATTGATCATATTAGCTTCTCATTTGAAAATGCTAACCATATATGATTACAAGTCAGATTGGCTTTTCCGCATAAATCTCTATCTCTATAGTCGCATCCAAAATCGTTGACAATACTTGTTAATCTGTGAGTGAACCATTCTCTCAAACTGTATTTACTTATATATCTTTGAATCAAGACTTACTTTTGAGCACTTAGGGCGTTAGCCAAGATTACTTTGAATTGAATTGTGTTGAATGAGAACATTTTGAGAAATGTTTTTTCAGAAGGAAATGATTTTTAAAACTTGAGTTTTGTGGTTTTGGAACCATGGGGGAAAAACCCACCTCAGATGTAACTTGACAAAGATATAGAATTGACGGATACATATATCATGTGCGCAAGTATTTCAAGACTAGGGATGACTGATTCCCCTAGATCCTAGATTTTAAGTCAGGCGGGGTAGCATAGATCTGCACCCCCGGCTCCAGATTTATGGCTTGGGGGACGACGAGACGTAAATATTTGGTGGTGCAGATCTACGTTATTGTAGAATGAATGAATGATTTGAAAACCAGTGAGTATAAGATATTGTAAAATATGTTTGCTAAGTTGTTATCGTATGTACATATATGTCTAAGAATTCTAAAATTATATTTGTACGAGTATAAGAGAAATGAGTTAAGATGTGTATGAATGTATATGAATCACGTATGTTAAGTCATTGGTAAGGCTACCAGAATTTGAAGAAGTTTGCATTGAATTGAAAGAGTTTGTTTCAAAATGAAGAAAGTTTGATTGACTTGACGATTTGATGATATTCCAAGGATGTATATTTATGATAAAAGTATAGATGCATGACTTCATGTTTCACGTGATTGAAGTGGATTGTTATTAAATGATATAATCTATGGTATAGTTTTGATTTGTTTTGCTTTGTATGCTTGGATATTAGCTATTAGATTGGCACATATGTAGATATGTTAATATGAAAATTTGACATGGGTTAAGTATAAAGGATAATAACATGTAATAAATCCGAACTTGTAAAAAAAATTTAGTGTTTCTGATAAACTACTGATATGTTTGACTTGTTGTTTCTAGTTTATGTTTGACTTGTTTGTTGTAATACTATCATGGTTACTTATGAAGTTTTATCACTCACACCAAACCAGTTTGCTAGTTTTATAGGTTGGCTTCTAGATTGGTCAACCACGACAGCTTTGGAAGTCATGTTCGAGACGTAGATCACCCAAGCAGTAGTCACCCTCGCAAGTGTCATGGGAAGAGTTTTAGAGATTTAAGATTTATGATCAATATTTTATTTGTAGTGCTGAGCACGCTGTTTGTATATATATTAATTAAATGTTTTGATTACTTATGATGTTGTGGGCACAGAGCGCTTGAGTGTTGATAGATGATGTGGGCACAAAGCATTTATGACATGATTTTAATGTGTTTTTGTGTGGACCTGAGGTCATTTTGTTTGTTTGATGTTTTCTTAGATTATGTTTGATGCTGGACTGTGATTCAGGTTGTCCAGTTTTAGGATACATCATGCCTGATTTTCTGGAAATTTGGAGGCTTATGGAGATGGGTTAATCTTGTCTCATGCAGGTAGCATCCCGCCTCTGGCGGTATGTTACACATTTATCCCGGCAAAATGAAATTAGCTACTCATATTTTGAATAAAAACATACATAATTTTATTAGTAAAAGAAAAGAAAATTACAACATAACTTGAAAAAATAAAACACATAAGACACTTATTCCAAGTTCTTTAAGAGATAAAATGAAAGAAGCATGAAGAAAATGAGAGGTGAGCACGTCTATTTATAGTAGGAGTGTTCATCCCTTTATTATTAATTACGACTTTCCCAATCAATACACATAATAAACTTTTACTAATTAATTTTTTTTTCTTTTTTTGACTTTTTTTTTAAAAAAATTTTGTTGATCATTTTGCAAACATTTGTCACAATCCACCTTTAGGTGGATTGTGACATTTCAACTTTTATTTTTTTAATTTTTATTTTTTACTTTGTTTTATAATAATTAAAATTAAATGCAACACACATTGGCTTCTTCACCAATTTCGACCATGAAAACCTCAATAAGCAGGCCAAGGGGGCCACCAAAGACTTCTATAAGCAAAAGGCACCAAAAAGCAAAAGGAAGGCCTAACTCAGGATAACAACAAGCCAATAGGAAAAAGAAAATCTATCGGAATAGGGAATGCATCCATGCATACATGTCGTATACACACAATTTTTGTTTTGTGTTCGCAGGCTTTGAAGAAAAAGAAAAAACGGCGAGGACGAGCAAGCCGAGAATGGAGAACAACCTCGGGATGACGACGAGCAAGTCGGGAATGGAACTTCGGGAATGGAGAATAACCTCGAGAATGAGGACGGATCAGGGGGCGAAGTGCCTCACCACCATCAGTTTGAAAGTTTCAGGAAGGAATCCTAGGGTCGAGACCCACATTATCAACAGTTTGGGAATGAATCCCATAGGTCGAAGCACCTCATCATCATAGAAAAAACTCCCCAGAGGATCAAAGAGTCACACAGGTAGACCAAAACGCTATCAACTCAGCACAGTTCGGAAATAAAGGCCAGAGATCGAAGCATCTTACACTCAGTGGTTCAGGAGCAAAACCCAGAGGTCAAAGAACCTCGCCATCAACTCAACATCAGTTCGGGAACAAATCCCAGAGATTGAAGCATCCCACACTCGGTGGTTCGGGAAAAAAACCCAGAGGTCAAAGCACATCGCCATTAACTCAACTAAGTTCGAGAACAAATCCCAGAGATCAAAGCATCTCACACTCGATGGTTCGGGATCAAAACCCTGGGGTCAAAGCACCTCGCCATCACCTCAACTCAGTTCGGGAACAAAACCCAGAGATCAAAACATCTCACACTCGGTGGTTCGGGAACAAAATCCAGGGGTCAAAGCACCTCGCCATCAACTCAACTCAGTTCGGGAACAAATCCCAGAGATCAAAGCATCTCACACTCGTTGGTTCTGGAACAAAACCAATGGGTCAAAGCACCTCGCCATCAACTCAACTCAGTTCGGGAACAAATCCCACAGATCAAAGCATCTCAAACTCGGTGGTACGGGAATAAAACCCAGGGGTCAAAGCACGTCGCCATCAACTCAACTCAGTTCAGGAACAAATCTCAGAAAACGAAGCATCTCACACTCAGTGGTTCAGGAATAAAGCCCAGGGATCGAAGCACTTCGCCATCAACTTCACTCAGTTCAGGAACAAAACCCAGAGATTGAACCATCTTACACCAGGAACAGTTCGGGAATTAACCATCTCACACCAAGAATGGTTCAGGAATGAACCATTTCACACCGAGAACGGTTTGGGAATGAACCATCTCACACCATGAACGGTTCGGGAATGAACTATCTCACACAAGGAACAGTTCAGGAATGAACCATCTCACACTCGGTGGTTCGGGAATAAAGCCCAGGGGTTGAAGCATCTCGCCATCAACACAACGCAGTTCGGGGATAAATCCTAGAGATCAAAGCATCTCGCAGGAATGAATCCCAGTGGACGAAGGACCTCACCATCAAATCAACTCAGAGATCGAATCTTCTCGCAAAAGTAGTGAAACAACAGGTAAGTCCGGCCACGACTGACGAACCAGGTAAGCAAAAATGTCTGCATGACTTTGATAAGGTTGTCACTGTCACACACTGCACAAGCCCCATCAAAGTGTGGGCGACTGTAGACACTGCATTTTTGCAAAAGCCCAATGATGAGCCTCGTACGGAGGCACTACCTGAAAGTCACGGAAGTCGCGGGAAATGAATTCCGGAAGGAAAGAAAACCTCCAAAACCAGAACATTATCGGATTCGAACTCACTAGCTAGCCTCGGATTCGCTTAGTCAGTTTCTGTTTCAAACCTTAGCCTCGGCCCAAAACCCCTACAACCAATGAAAGCCCACGCCAACATCACACAAAGCCTATACACGCCCAAGGCCCCCACACGCCAAAGCCTTCCCACACAAAGCCCTTTTGTTTGTTTGATGTTTTCTTAGATTATGTTTGATGCTGGACTGTGATCCAGGTTGTCCATTTTTAGGATACATCATGCCTGATTTTATGGAAATTTGGAGGCTTATAGAGATGGGTTAATCTTGTCTCATGCAGGTAGCATCCCGCTTCTGGGGGGATGTTACACATTTATTTCGGCAGAATGAAATTAACTACTCGTATTTTGAATAAAAACATACATAATTTTATTAGTAAAAGAAAAAGAAATTACAACATAACTTGAAAAAAAAAACACATAAGACACTTATTCCAAGTTCTTCAAGAGATAAAATGAAAGAAGCATGAAGAAAATGAGAGGTGAGCACGTCTATTTATAGTAGGAGTGTTCAACCATTTATTATTAATTACGACTTTCCCAATCAAATACACACAATAAACTTTTACTAATTTA
Source organism: Zanthoxylum bungeanum (assembly GCA_019454045.1). Taxonomy (NCBI): domain Eukaryota; kingdom Viridiplantae; phylum Streptophyta; class Magnoliopsida; order Sapindales; family Rutaceae; genus Zanthoxylum; species Zanthoxylum bungeanum. Next base: position 135,798 of record SKCR01003391.1, on the reverse strand, counting down.
TTTTTTCTTTTTCATTTTTTGACTTTTTTTTTAAAAAAATTTGTTGATCATTTTGCAAACATTTGTCACAATCCACCTTTAGGTGGATTGTGACATTTCAACTTTTATTTTTTTATTTTTTATTTTTTACTTTGTTTTCTAATAATTAAAATTAAATGCAACACACATTGGCTTCTTCACCAATTTCGACCATGAAAACCTCAATATTAGAAAATCTTGTAAAGAGAAAAGTTGTAGATATTAGAGTCTTGTTTCATTGGGAGCTGGAATAGCCTTAATCCAATATCGAAGTAAGACTGTAGACACTGTATTTTTACATAAGCCCAAATATGAGCCTCGTATAGAGGCACTACCTGAAAAGTCGCGGAAGTCATGGGAAATGAATGCTGGAAGGAAAGAAAACCTACAAAACTAGCACCTTATCAGATTCGAACTCACTAGCTAGCCTCACATTCACTTAGTCAGTTTCTATTTCAAACCTTAGCCTCGGCCCAAAACCCCTGCAACCCATAAAAGCCCACGCCAACACCACACAAAGCCCATACACGCCCAAGGCCCACAAACGCCAAAGCCTTCCGGAAATAAAAACCCCATGCAAAACACATGCTAAAATCCCTCTCAAATCACCTTCCAATTTAACAAGATTATGAATATCCTCCTCACCAAATTTACAAAAATTCTTTCCCAAAATATATCCCCTAAATTTATTAGATTTGTTTCCATGATTGAAGATCCCTTGAAAACATTATAAAAAAGAGGCTTGACCAAACCCTAGGGAGACTACACAGACACATATGGAAATTAGAGACCTCTTCTCTTTATTCTTCTTGACCGACCAAAAACAAACACTAAATAGTAGCCGCCACCAACCAAACAAAAGCCAAACAAACAAAGACACACACGGTAAACACACACAAGCAAAGAAACACTTCAACCAGCAAACTGACAACACCAAAACAATAAAAATAACCAGCAAACCAACAACACCAAAGCAACAAAAATAACCAGCAAACCGACAACACCAAAGCAGCAAAATAACCCTTCAACTGACAACACCAAAGAAACCAAATAACCCTTCAACTGACATTAAAACAACCACAAACACAGCAGCTTTTGTCACCGAAAATCAGTCCCAAAGCAACAGCCTCAATCACCGAAAAACACCTATAAACCAGCAGCCAAATACCGAAAATAACCACCAAAAATCAGAACAAAAATAGTAGCCCTTATCACCGAAACAGTCCCCAAAAAATAGTGAAGAAAACCACAAAAAAGTGAAGAAAATAGCCCCTAAAAGTTGAAACAAAAAAACCAAAAACAGCCCCTAAAAACTGAAACAAACAAACCAAAAACAGCCCCTAAATAATGCAAAAATAGCAGCCCAGAAAACAGCAAAACATCAACCAAAAACAGCAAAACATCAACTATAAAATATCAAAACAGCAAGCAGAAACATCGAACCAGCAATCCTTCCGGCGACGGCCTAACGCACTTCCGAGAAAGCAACTTAAAAGGTAAGACCTGAGGGCACCTTAACACATTTATTTTTTATAGTTCTGGACACCGCATGCCGGGTTAGACGTGAAATACGTCCAGCCGGGTATGCAAAGTCCTACATTAAAGACGGCCAAATTTATGGTCACATATTTCTTTGACATTTTGTTATTTATTTATCCATCATTATTTTACTATTTCGCATTTAGTTTGGTATTTTTATTTTCTTTTTTACTTCACCTTTATTTTATTTGTTCATTATCTGCATATGCTTTATTTTATTATTTTGTTATTTACATTGCATTAATGTATATGCGTGTTGTTATCCCTTGTGGCATATCGGATGGAAACCCAAACATGAATTCCGTAGCCGAATCCTAATGGATGGCAGTGCGGTCCGTACTTAGGATACAACTCCACGTAGCACTCGAGAAATACAGACAAATGTGTGTTTATGCCATTATGGGTGCTATTTTCGTAAGAATGTTCGAACGCGTTTTCAAACGTAATCTTTTTGCCTCACTATGTTTGAACGTGTTCTCAAATGCTACACGAACGTGAACTCTCTGGAACACTTAGTTCGAACGCGTTACGAACACTACATGAACGCGCACACACTGCACAACCATTTTCTTCATATTTCATGTATTTTTACCTCTTTAGTTATTTATTTTGCATTATGCGTGTGGGACTAATTATTTGCATTTACTATTGACGATTTTTCCTGCTTTTGATTATTATTATAATTTTCATTCTCATATTTCTTTATTTAATATGCTTTTGGAACTATGTATATGCTTTCATTATTTCTATTAATGTTTATGGGTGTGCGAATTTGTATTTATTTGAATTATCTTGCATGAACTGCATAAGACTTGGCTATACTATTGTGTGAACCCGTCCAAAAAAGAGGTTTGACCAAACCCTATGGAGACTACACAGACACATATAGCAATTAGAGAAAACATTCTTCAGAACCTCTTCTCCTTCTTTTTCTTGACCGACCAAAAACAAACACAAAACAACAGCCACAACCAACCAAAAAAAGCCAAACAAACAAAGACACACACGGCAAACACACACAAGCAAAGAAACACTTCAACCAGCAAACCGACAACACCAAAACAATAAAAATAACCAGCAAACCGACAACACCAAAGCAACAAAAATAACCAGCAAACCGACAACACCAAAGCAGTAAAATAACCCTTCAACCGACAACACGAAAGAAACCAAATAACCCTTCAATTGACAATAACACAACCACAAACACATCAGCTTTTGTCACCGAAAATCAGTCCCAAAGCAACAGCCCCAATCACCAAAAAACACTTATAAACCAGCAGCCAAGTACCGAAAATAACCACCAAAAATCAGAACAAAAACAGTATCCCTTATCACCGAAACAGTCCCCAAAAAATAGTGAAGAAAACCACAAAAATAGTGAAGAAAATAGCCCCTAAAAGCTGAAAACAACAAACCAAAAACAGCCCCTAAAAACTGAAACAAACAAACCAAAAACAGCCCCTAAAAAAATGAAAAAATACCAGCCCAGAAAACAGCAAAACGTCAACCAAAAATAGCAAAACAGCAACCAAAAAATAGCAAAACAGCAAGCAGCAGAAACAGCGAACCAGCAATCCTTCCGGCGACGACCTAACGCACTTCCGAGAGAAAGTAACATAAAAGGTAAGACCTGAGGGCACCTTAACACATTTATTTTTTATAGTTCTGGACGGCGTATGCCGGGCTAGACGTGAAATACGTCCAGGCGAGTATGCAAAGTCCTACATTAAATAAGACCAAATTTATGGTCACATCTTTCTTTGACATTCCATTATTTATTTTTGTTATTTATTTATCCATCATTATTTTACTATTTCGCATTTAGTTTGGTATTTTCTTTTTCTTTTTTACTTATTTGTTCATTGTCTGCATATGCTTTATTTTATTATTTTGTTATTTACATTGCATTAATGTCTATGTGTGTTGTTATCCCTTGCGGTATATCAGATGGAAACCCAGACATAAATTTCGTAGCAGCATCCGAATGGATGGTAGTGCGGTCCGTACTTGGGATACAACTCAACATACCACTCGGGAAATACTCACAAATGCGTGTTTATGTCATTATAGGTGCTATTTTCGTAAGAATGTTCGAACGCGTTTTCAAACGCAACTCAAACGCAATCTTTTTGCCTCACTCTGTTCGAACGTGTTCTCAAATGCTACATGAACGTGAACTCTCTGGAACACTTAGTTCGAACGCGTTTACGAACACTACATGAACGCGCACACACTAGACAACCACTTTCTTTATATTTCATGTATTTTTACCTCTTTAGTTATTTATTTTGCATTATGCGTGTGGGACTAATTATTCGCATTTACTATTGACGTTTTTTCCTGCTTTTGATTATTATTATAATTTTCATTCTCGTATTTCTTTATTTAATATTCTTTTGGAACTATGTATATGCTTTCATTATTTCTATTAATGTTTATAGGTGTGCGAATTTGTGTTTATTTGAATTATCTTGCATGAACTGTATAAGACTTGGCTATACCATTGTGTGAACCCGTCCATTATACTGGCATAAGTAAGGGACCATTCCGAACCCAACGGTTTGAGGTCTTCCGTTGCGAGGGGTGAATGCATCCTTAAATCATTTCCCAGTTCACACTGGGTGGCGACTCTTTTATTCTCCGGTTTAGTCCCTTGCGGGCTACTCCGTACTCTCTATGGGCTGCGACCCAACAATGTCGTGGTCACCGAACATCATAGGCATAGCGGTAAACCCCGCTTCGCTCCTACATATGGCGATTGCACTAGGGACAGAGAATCGACCCCGAAATAATGCCTTGTAATGTCCGTGGCTTTGGCTTTGGTTACCCAAGTCTCATATATTTTGCATACCTTTTTTACCCCAATGGCGTCATGTATCATGAATTCGCTTTCACTCAATGGGGCAGATCGTTATATGATGACCATCACTCATTGGCACGTACCCTAGGGTATAAAAAAGGCACAATCACTTGGTCGCTCGAACCTTTGAGTGGGGAGTGTTGGGTTTTCTAGGTCTAACCAAGATCAATTAAGCAAATGAAATGTGTGAATACAACAAAGTAAAGTAGCGGAAATACTCACTTTGATCGGTTGGATGTTGGCGGAGAGTTCAAAAATTCCCTTTGATGTATTCGGCCAAGCACCTTGTTGTGCTCTTCCAAGATTCGGCCAAGCTCTCATTTTTGTTGATCTTCAAGCTCCAAGCTTTGAATGTTGATTCCATGGTCATGAATTGGTTTCCCTATCACATTTGAATGACTCCTAAGTGTGCTAGCATCATGAAAAATTTGCTACAAATCTTCCATTAGTCTTCTTGCAACTCTCGGCCAATGAGAGAAAAATGGCTTCCAAGCCGTGAGAGGGAGAGAGGAAAAATGGTTCAAAACCGTGTGTTTTTGTGTATTTGTTTTTCCAAAAAACAAATACCATTTACCAAATTCAAAAATCAAAATTTGGTACAAGGCATTAAAGCCTTTCAACAACTCCCATCAATCACAAAAGTGACAAGGTGTCAATCACAAGAATGACTAATAATGTGACGCGTGATGTGACTTGTGGGCCCCACTTGATTCAAAATGCGAGTGGTCCCGCAAACACTTCCGGGCTCGGATTCACTAATTCCGAATTAACGAATTTTCCGTTGCGACGTTATTAAATCAAATTTAATTCAATAATTATGCCTAGAAAAATTACTATTCACATCGCTAGCGAATTAATTCTAAATCAATTCGTTACCCCGAATTAAAATCTAATTTTAATTCCGCTTCGAAATCTAATTTCGTTTAATATATCAAATATATTATTTTATCGATTAATTCCAAATTAATCTTTCTCTCTCTCTTTAAATAATATTTTATCCCAGATAAAATATCTCTGTAATTAATCCTATATTAATTTTATCTCTCTTATAATTAATCCCAGATTAATTATGTGCGAGTCATACTTCATCGGTGAATCTTCGGGAAGAGACCCATGAGATCCCTGGATATGTTGGCAGTAAATCCGGTCATCGGACTATCCGAACACGTACGTACCTAGTACTATGTTTTTACCGTTTTACAAGACATGGTTGGCTTCTAGCAAAGCACCGTGCCTACCCAATTCTCCAGAAATATTCTTATAGGAATATGTAATCTGTATCAGGCGTAGTATACGTAGTATTGCGTATTACGATCCAGTATCGGATGTCACGCGCTAGCCCTGGGGCTGGAATTGTGTCTGCCCTGTACGAAGCACATATCGAATCTCTGGTAACTAGTCTCTATAATCGAATAAACATGACCTAGTCATATTATCCCGATAGCTGCAGCATATAAGAGCACCAGTTCCGTATCCTACGTGACCATCATCTCCATATGACTGAAGTGATACTTCCATCTTGACATCACACCCAATACACTACGATTCTCAATATACCCAGAAGAGGCGTACACAGAACCTGTTAAAGCGCTGGACGACCCAAACCAAAGTATATTGATTGTCGCAAGTATTAGCGATGTAAGTCTCAGGTTAAGACCAAATACACCTACCCTGATTCGGACTTCCATAGACACATAGTCATACTACCAATGTAATTCTGAGGGGTCTATCCAGAGCGAAGCTGTTTCTGTACCATCGGTAAACACAACCTCCTATTACACTTGCATGAGTATCCAATACCCAAATATATGAGAACTATGTCGTTATTCTCCCACAACGCGCACAAGTGCAATACTAGTCTATTCCGCATTATCGATGTCTAATCTCGATAATACTACGACTATGGATATTTTAATGATTAAACCTTAATGGATTAATACTGTCTCATATCTTATTAATCCGGAACTAATTATATGGACTTTTATCATTTATTTATCTTGGTAATCCAATTACAAATGATAAAAGAGCAATTTCTTTTGTCACATAGTTAATTTGTGCAACAACACCATGTTCTGTACAAATAGTGATGCTATGGGTCATAATTGTCCAACAGGGAGACCTAATTCCGAATTTACGAATTTTCCATTGTGACGTAATTAAATCAAATTTAATTAAATAATTATGCCTAGCAAAATTACTATTCACGTCGCTAGCGAATTAATTCTAAATTAACTCGTTCGCCCGAATTAAAATCTAATTTTAATTCCGTTATGAAATCTAATTTCATTTAATATATCGAATATATTATTTTAATCGATTAATTCCAAATTAATCGTTCTCTCTCTTTTAATTGAATTTTATCCTAGATAAAATTCTCCGTAATTAATCTTATATTAATTTTCTCTCTCTTCCAATTAATCCCAGATTAATTATGTTCGAGTCATACGTCATCGGTGAATCTTCGGGAAGCGACCCATGAGATCCCTGGATATGTTGGCAGTAAATTCGGTCATCGGAATATCCGAATACGTGCGTACCTAGTACCACGTTCTTACTGATTTACAAGACATGGTTGGCTTCTAGCAAAGAACCATGCCTACCCAATTCTCCAGAAATATTCTTTTAAGGAATATGTAATCTATGTCAGGCGTAGTATATGTAGTATTGCATATAGCGATCCAGTATCTAATTTCACATGCTAGGCCTGGGGCTGGAATTGTTTCTGCCCCGTTCGAAGCATATATCGGATCTCTGGTAACTAGTCTCTATAATCGAATAATCATGACCTAGTCATATTATCCCGATGACTGCAGTACATAAGATTACTAGTTCCGTATCCTACGTGATCATCATCTACATATGACTGAAGTGATACTTCCATTTTGACATCACACCCAATACACCACGATTATCAGTATGTTGGATAATATGACCCATAGCGTCACTATTTGTACAGATCACGGTGTTGTTGTACAAATTAACTATGTGACAAGGAAATTGCACTCTCATCATTTGTGATTAGATCACCATAAATGTATAAATGAAGAGAGGTCCATATGATTAGTTCCTGGATTGAGATGATATGAGACAGTATCAATCCCCGAAGGATTAATCATTAAATATCCCTAGCCGGAGTATTATCGAGACAGGACATCGATAATGCGGAATAGGCTAGTATTGCACTTGTGCGCGTTGTGAGGGCACAACAACATAGTTCTCATATATATAAGTATTGGATACTTATGCAAATGCGATAGGAGGTTGTGTTTCACCGATGGTACGGGAAACAGCTTCGCTCTGGATAGACCCATCGGAATCCCATTGGTATTATGACTATGTGTCTATGGGAGGCCGAAATCAGGGTAGGTGTGTATGGTCTTAACCTGAGACTTACATCGCTAATACTTACGATAATCGATAGACTTTGGTCTTGGTGGTACAGGGCTTTAACCGGTTCAGCGTACACCACTTCTGGGTTTATCAGAGAGTCGTAGTGTATTGGGTGTGATGTCAAGACAGAAGTATCACTTCAGTCATATTGGAGATGATGTCACGCTGGATACGGTACTAGTGCTCTTAAGTGTTGCACAACCAATCAGGATATTGTGACCAGGTCATGAATATCCGATTATAGAGACTAGTTACCAGACATCCGACATGTGCTTCGGACGGGGCAGACACTTATCCAGCCCCAGCCCTAGCACGTGACTATCCGATACTGGGCCGATATGCACAATACTACGGTATACTACGCTTGATACAGATCTATATATTCCTCTAAGAATATTTCTGGAGAATTGGGTAGGCATGGCGCTTTGCTAGAAGCCAACCTTGTCTTGTAAATCGGTATAAACGTAGTACGAGGTACTTACGTGTTCGGATAATCCGACGACCGTATTTACTGCCAACATATCCGGAGATCTCATGGGTCGCTTCCTGAAGATTCACCGATGATGTATGACTCGCACTTTAATTAATCTAGGATTAATTAGAAGAGAGAGAAAATTAATCTGGGATTAATTGCGGAGATATTTTATCTGGGATAAAATATTAATTAAAGAGAGAGAACGATTAATTTGGAATTAATCGATAAAATAATATATTTGATATATTATTAGAAATTGGATTTCGACGCGGAATTAAAATTAGATTTTAATTCGGGCGAACGAATTAATTTAGAATTAATTCGTTAGCGATGTGAATAGTGAATTCGCTAGGCGTAATCATTTAATTACGACGCGACGAAAATTCGTTAATTTGGAATTAGCGAACCCGAGCCCGAGAGTGATTGCGAGCGCATTCGCATTTCGAATTCGAGCGCGGCACGCAAGTCACATCAAGCGTCAAATCGTTAGTCACATCATGCGTCAAATCAATTGTCACTTTGAGTGATGTGACTTGACAACATGTCACTTTATTAAAGTGATGTGATGTGACTTAAAGTAAAAAGTAGAAGTGATATGGTTGTTGGAAAAAGCATTAATAAACTTTTACTTTTTGACTTTTGGTATTTTGGAAAATTGAAAAGTTGTATATGGTTTATTTTATTTTTTGGAAAATATATAAACCAAAATTACATTTTTCTTTACACATTATTCTCTCTCTCATTTACGGTTTCAAGGTGAAACCATTTTCCCTCTCTTTTCTCTCTTCTCCCTCTCACGGTCTCCTTGGCCGATTCTTCTTCATCTTTTCTTCTGGTTTGACCGAGCAAATGAGAAGCAAGGAAGAAGATGTGGTGCTAGCACACACCTTGGGTTATACTATGGTGATAGGGAAACGAATTTATGAGCTTGGAATTCCTTTTGGAAGCTTGAAGCTTGGAGCTTCAATGGTGTTCTCACATGGCCGATTCTTGGTGGGACTTTGGAGGCCAAAACCGAGCAGCCCACTGCTTGAAGAAGCCACTGCCGAGCATGGAGAGAGGCAGAAAACGTATCTTGTTCTTCATCGCAACAAAACCGATCTATGTGAGTAATGATTCCGCCTTACTCCTTTGATGTATTCACTCATTTTTATGCATGTTTGTGATCCTTGGGACTTGATTGAAACTTAACAATGGTATCTTGAGCTATTGGTTGCATAAAACGAATTAGGGTTCTTGAGCAAAATTTGGGGCTTTCTGATTTAAGCATGATTTTAACAAATTGTTTGTTTAAGAATGCTTGTATATGATTAAATTAGAGTTATATGTAATCAATTTGAAGAAAAATTGATTGGATTAATTTTCCCCAATTTGCTTAATGTTGGCTAAAACTTTAATTTGGGTAAACTCAATTTGAGCATCAAATGATTAAATTGTTTAGTATGTATGCTTGAATGAGGTTGAATTGATGTTGTGCATAATCAATTTCATGAAATTTGGTTGGATCCATTTTTCCCTAAATTTTGGGCATGACAAATTTGGGTAAACTTGATTTTGAGCATGTTTAATGAAATTGGATGATTTAGAATGCTTGAATGTTGTTTAATTGATGATTGATTAGATCAATTTGATGAAAAGTGTTTGGAACAATTTTTCCCCAATTTGCTTGTGATGGCCGAATTTGGCAAGTGCCCTAATGTCTTGGTTTTTTGATTTTTTGTTCATTGGATGACTTGCAAATCATTTGGGGATGTTGAATTTATGTTTAATTTGGTTCAATTGGATTGAATTTGATTTGGGCATAATTTCCCTCTTTGGCCGAGACACTTGAAGCATGAAATTGGGTTTGATTTTGATTTAATTATGTTGGATATGATTAATTGATGATAAGCATGATTAATTGGACAAATTTGATGTTTTGGAAACTTTGATTTGGGTAATTAATAATCCTATACACTTTAGGTAATTTAATTTGAAAATTTGGAATTTTTAAAATTAAATTATTGGGCCTTAAAATTGGATTTGGGCTTTTGAAGTTGTTATTGGGTTTATTGGACTTTGTTGTACAAAGTTGGTTTAGGCCAAAATTTGTTGGATCCAATTAGGCCCAAAACCGCTTCCAAAAGGCCCAAATGCGACTAATGAACCTTTAACGTTTAATTGGGCCTAATGGGCCTAAATTAATTTATGGGCTTATGGGGTAACTCCCGGATTGGACTTTGGTTGCGGGTTTGACCCGAGTTGACCAAAAGTCCACGCCTCAAGAAATTAATTAAAAGCCCATTAGACTTTAATTAAATTAATATTGGATATTAATCGGGCTTTGAGACCCGAAATGATTAAATTTGGAATTTAAGTCGTAAAGGTTTATTTTATAAAGTGTAATATTTAATTTGGAATTAAATAATGAATTAGAATTAAATGCGTATTAAATTGGATTTAATTATGTAATTAATTTAATTCATAGAATTAGTACTTTAAGTACTTATTCGCAAAAACGAGTTTGACTCGAACAAAATCAAATCGTTGTTTGAACATTGGATGATCACTAATTATCAAGATTAATTAATTTGATTAGATTGATTGATAACATGCTTGTATGAATACATGGTTGTGATGTTTGAATAATGTATATCGGATGGATATTAGAAGGGTGGGGCAATTTTAGAAATTGTTGTAATAAATTTGATTTATTAATTGGACCTGCGTGTCCAGCCTTATCTCTTATTTCTTTGTATTCTCTTCTCACCTATTCCCCTCCATGTAAATGAGGTTTCTTTAGAAGTGTAGTGTAACGGGTAGAAGAAATATTTGTGCTAGCGGGAGAGAGAAAGTGAGAGATTTGATCTAGGATCAATGTAAAATATCCATCCGCATATCATTATTATTTTATATCATATGCGCTTTATTATGTCTTTAGAATGCATGTTTAAGGGTGTATGATGATGAGACCTTAACAAAGATAATTAAAATTGGTAGCCAATTTGCACGCGAAAAACCCTCGTTAAATATCAAGCGTTTATTTTCCTTCCATTGAGTGATTCTTACTCAAGATCCTAGATTGGCATGGGTTGTTGGCCAAAGTCAAGCCCTTGTCCGTCGAAGATGTGTTTGAATCACGAGGCTTTGTTCCATATTGGTGTCTTGTCCAAGTTGTGGTTTGTTGGCCAAAGTCAAGACCACTTCTTGTCCAACGACATTGATTACGAAGCTTCCATGGTCAATGGGTCCGCGCTTGACTGGGATCACTAGGTTTGTTGTGCCAAAGCCAAGGCCTAGTTGATTCAGAGGAAAAAGGTTAGGGTATACATTCGATGTATAGGCATATATAAGATATATGTTTGGGACTTGGATGTCCACCTACTGGATCTAGGAGTTGGATGAGATCCAATTGATCTTAGAGATCTACCTAGTTAATTATCATACAATTTGTTGGCCAAAGTCAAGATTGTGTGATATTTAACGGGATCCTAGCCCACTAGGAAACACGGTTTCCCGAGTACTCGACAGAGGGTTAGAGGCTCGACGAAAAATAGTGGGAGGCAAGAATTGAATTTGCAATACTCGTTCAATTACTCGCCATACGCGCTCATTTAAATTATTTCGTCATTAGATTAAATGTTAGTTAGACTAATATTTAAATTGTTGTTTTAATAAACAGTTGGACTGTATTATACTTGATTATATATAATTGGATTATATTAATCAATATATTTGAATTAATTAATTTCAGTTTACAGTTGATTTTATAATTGGATTATAGTAATCAATGTAATTGAGGTTAATTAATTGGATTATATTTGATTATATAGTTGGACTATTATAATCATTATAATATATATAGTACCACTAATCGTTGATTAAATAGTTGGACTATTGTAATCAAGATAAAATTGAAAAGTTGGACATTTAAAATATAATCTGGGATTAAAATATTTTAAATAATTTAATTTTCAAATTGGGAATAAATAATAGGCTACTTTATTTGATAAAATAACTTATTATACCTTAAGCCCAAAATTAAGCAAAATAAGTAGAGCATAAAATCTTTGGAAGATTTATGTGATGATGACTTTAATGCTTAATTTAATATACTTGTCATAAATCTAATTCTAGATTTAAGAAGTATTAAAATTGCAAATTTATAATTCTTGGATTAATTGACTATTCTAGAGGAGATAAAGTCAAAGTTTGCAATTGGGCATGTAGCACGAGGTGCACATCCTTTCGATATTCTAAAAACCAAGGCTTGGCCTAAGGTTTCTGAAATATTGAAAAGGATAATAGACATATCCCAAAGTGACTACCATTTGGATATGGCAGACACGAAGGAATTAAAGAAAGGGCAAGGCTCTTACTTTGAAAATGTTTGTCTTAGTTATGTTCACAGCTAGTATTGAAATTAGATTTTAAATACTTAGTGTGGTACATAAAATATATGTATTGATGTTCAGAATCTGCTTTGAGCAGGATACTGACGTCAAGCTGAGATTGCTCTGCGAATCAGAAACGGGACGAAAGTCGCTGTTTCGACCGTACATACCTAAGTTTAGGATCTACCTTTGGGTATATACTTAAATTAGGAACTGTTATAATGTAACTAGTTTGACTAGAGACACTATCTCTATATCAGTGTTTATCCGTTACGGATAAAACCTTTATATTATAGAACACTAAGTGTTTTATTATATAAAGATGATACTGAGATAAATACATTAGATGTAAATAACAGAATTTATATTTTGAATATAAACAAAATCTCAAACATATAAAATGACAAATAAATAGCTCAAATTGATTTGATCAATAGAGACTTATTTGTGGCATTGTTGTCTGGGACACAATTATACAAGACTCGTATATCCACACTTTTGAAGAGTGGATACCAGGACTGATTTGACTATTCAAATAAAGTCTACGAATCTAGTTTGTTAGGTAAAGTACCTAAAACACTGTTCACTAGGTAATAGTGTAAGTGCCACCGATCTGTTAGCCCTATTCATGGTGAAGTAAGTGGGCCCATATCTAGTTAGGCTAGATGTGAACATGAATATTTCGTGACCTTAACGGATGTGGCATCACGTTATGGTTATGTGTTTCTTTTGAAGAACACAAATCGAAACTTTTAGAGTTTCGACACGAAATAGACAAACAGATCGGCTATAGTATTATACACCGTCACGGTAAGACCGTAATGGAAAATACTTAAGCAATAAGTTTCTTATATACTTGAAAGAGTATAGTATTCTTTCAAATGAGGACTCCTCCCGGAACACGTCAAAGTGACGGTGTGTTCGAACGGATTAACCGAATCATGTTAGACATGATAAGGCTAATCATGAGTCGCTCTGAGCTACTGTTTCCTTCAATAGGATATGTATTATCAGTGCAAAACTTATTTAGAATAAGGTTCCATATAAATCTGTTTGACAGATGTCATATAGGATATGAACAGGAAAGAAACGGGGTTTCTCATTTCTTGTAATTTGGGTATGCCAGGCATAACGTTTGGATGATACCAAACTGATGACCCAAATTGGATAAGTGCCTATATAGGTTATCCTAAGGGAAACCTTAAGTATAGTACTTGTAAATCTCACATGAGAACAATGTGATTGTTGCTCACCATACGGTTTTTCCTGAGAGGAATACCGATATGCAGTGGTCAGTGGGAGGATAGTGATACTCGATGAAAACGGAGTAATACTGTTCAAGGCACGAAGTCCTTAATGGAACACAAATAGTTCATCTATGATGAATCTATACCATTAATCTTCAATACACAAGACACTCGTAGATCGGATAGAGTAAGAAAACAACCTAGGGTATGGGTTTCTGATCTAACCTCATAAGATGTCAATCTTATGAAGGTATACCAACCGACTACGTTTTGAGGAAGTGATACAAGGTATCGACTCCCTATTATGGCAAAGTGCCATGAGTCCGGAATGGATTCCATGTTTAACAACTATTTTGGATACTAGTTGTTGTACCACAAGGCATTGTGCCTATGGTACATTAAACGTCTTCAGGGAAGACATACATGGAAGGCAACATACCAACGTACAAAGCCGGGCTTTTGACGGAAAGGTATCGTTATCAACATTGTGTTAATAACGGTTCAACCTTTTACCTGTTGCCATGGTAAATCCATTTTGAAGATGCTTGTTGATAACTGCGTATTTCATTTATGAAATGTGTCAGTTATAGATCAAAATCGCTTTCCTGAAAAGGAAACCTTTTGGAGGATGCTTACAACATCCTGACGATTTTGTATAACCGACAAACAAGGTTTGCGGGTTATTCGATCCATGTTTGGATTGAAACAAGCATAAGGTTCTGGAACTGACGTTTTGAAATATCATAATGGTTTATGATTTGACTCAAAACGAAATAATTCTTCTGTATATAAGGAGGTTAGTGGGAGGGCACTGACAATGAAATTCCCATAAAGCAATGGTGAAGATTAAGAACATCTGTTAGTATCTTAGAGAACTAAAGATGATGTCTTAAATTATGGAGTAGGAGAACTTGAAGTGACTAGGATCACTGCTGCAAGTTTCCAAACCGATAAAAAATTGCGGTACTATAAAGTTTGAACAACGGGACAGTAAGCTGGAAATATTCCGAGAAACATAACTGTTGCCGAATTAACAACAAATACGGATTATTGCTGCAGCTGAGGCAGCAATAGAAGCCATTTGGATCGATAATAAATCTAATTAGATTAGATATAGTTCTTTTAGCAGCTGAGCTAGGCGTCAGCACAGGCTAAGGAATTAAAGGTCTCATCGACGATCCAGATATATACTTATATATCATCTGATTCGTTCGATCATACATCGTGGCGATGTGATGATCGTGTAAATCGCGTCAGACGATAATTAAACAAATCCGCTGAAGAAAACCTTTCCTCAGCAATTTGAGCGAACCGTACATAGTTCCGGGTGTTAGACACTCGAGTGACTGGCTATGTGCCAAGTGGGAGATTGTTGGATAATATGACCCATAGCGTCACTATTTGTACAGATCACGGTGTTGTTGTACAAATTAACTATGTGACAAGGAATTGCACTCTCATCATTTGTGATTAGATCACCATAAATGTATAAATGAAGAGAGGTCCATATGATTAGTTCCTGGATTGAGATGATATGAGACAGTATCAATCCCCGAAGGATTAATCATTAAATATCCCTAGCCGGAGTATTATCGAGACAGGACATCGATAATGCGGAATAGGCTAGTATTGCACTTGTGCGCGTTGTGAGGGCACAACAGCATAGTTCTCATATATATAAGTATTGGATACTTATGCAAATGCGATAGGAGGTTGTGTTTCACCGATGGTACGGGAAACAGCTTCGCTCTGGATAGACCCCTCGGAATCCCATTGGTATTATGACTATGTGTCTATGGGAGGCCGAAATCAGGGTAGGTGTGTATGGTCTTAACCTGAGACTTACATCGCTAATACTTACGATAATCGATAGACTTTGGTCTTGGTGGTACATGGCTTTAACCGGTTCAGCGTACACCACTTATGGGTTTATCAGAGAGTCGTAGTGTATTGGGTGTGATGTCAAGACGGAAGTATCACTTCAGTCATATTGGAGATGATGTCATGCTGGATACGGTACTAGTGCTCTTAAGTGTTGCGCAACCAATCAGGATATTGTGACCAGGTCATGAATATCCGATTATAGAGACTAGTTACCAGACATCTGACATGTGCTTCGGATGGGCAGACACTTATCCCCCCAGCCCTAGCACGTGACTATCCGATACTGGGCCGATATGCACAATACTACGGTATACTACGCTTGATACAGATCTATATATTCCTGTAAGAATATTTCTGGAGAATTGGGTAGGCATGTCGCTTTGCTAGAAGCCAACCTTGTCTTGTAAATCGGTATAAACGTAGTACGAGGTACTTACGTGTTCGGATAATCCGACGACCGTATTTATTGCCAACATATCCGGAGATCTCATGGGTCGCTTCCTGAAGATTCACCGATGATGTATGACTCGCACTTTAATTAATCTAGGATTAATTAGAAGAGAGAGAAATTAATCTGGGATTAATTGTGGAGATATTTTATCTGGGATAAAATATTAATTAAAGAGAGAGAACGATTAATTTGGAATTAATCGATAAAATAATATATTTGATATATTATTAGAAATTGGATTTCGACGCGGAATTAAAATTAGATTTTAATTCGGGCGAACGAATTAATTTAGAATTAATTTGTTAGCGACGTGGATAGTGAATTCGCTAGGCGTAATCATTTAATTACGACGCGACGAAAATTCGTTAATTTGGAATTAGCGAACCCGAGCCCGAGAGTGATTGCGAGCGCATTCGCATTTTGAATTCGAACGCGGCACGCAAGTCACATCAAGCGTCAAATCGTTAGTCACATCATGCGTCAAATCAATTGTCACTTTGAGTGATGTGACTTAAAAAGTAAAAAGTAGAAGTGATATAGTTGTTGGAAAAAGCATTAATAAACTTTTACTTTTTGACTTTTGGTATTTTGGAAAATTGAAAAGTTGTATATGGTTTATTTTATTTTTTGGAAATATATAAACCAAATTACATTTTTCTTTACACATTATTCTCTCTCTCATTTACGGTTTCAAGGTGAAACCATTTTCCCTCTCTTTTCTCTCTTCTCCCTCTCACGGTCTCCTTGGCCGATTCTTCTTCATCTTTTCTTCTGGTTTGACAGAGCAAATAAGAAGCAAGGAAGAAGATGTGGTGCTAGGACACACCTTGGGTTATACTATGGTGATAGGGAAACGAATTTATGAGCTTGGAATTCCTTTTGGAAGCTTGAAGCTTGGAGCTTCAATGGTGTTCTCACATGGCCGATTCTTGGAGGGACTTTGGAGGCCAAAACCGAGCAGCCCACTGCTTGAAGAAGCCACTGCCGAGCATGGAGAGAGGCAGAAAACGTATCTTGTTCTTCATCGCAACAAAACCGATCTATGTGAGTAATGATTCTGCCTTACTCCTTTGATGTATTCACTCGTTTTTATGCATGTTTGTGATCCTTGGGTCTTGATTGAAACTCAATACAGTATACCCAGAAGAGGCGTACACAGAACCTGTTGAAGCCCTGGACGACCAAAACCAAATTATACTGATTGTCGCAAGTATTAGCGATGCAAGTCTCAGTTTAAGACCACATACACCTACCCTGATTCGGATTCCCATAGACACATAGTCATACTACCAATGGGATTCTGAGGGGTCTATCCAGAGCGAAGCTGTTCCCGTACCATCGGTAAACACAACCTCCTATCACACTTGCATAAGTATCCAATACTTAAATATATGAGAACTATGCCGTTATGCTCCCACAACGCGCACAAGTGCAATACTAGTATATTCCGCATTATCGATGTCCAGTCTCGATAATACTACGACTAGGGATATTTAATGATTAAACATTGGTGGATTGATATTGTCTCATATCATCTCAATCCGGAACTAATCATAAGGACGTTTATCATTTATATATCCCGGTAATCAAATTACAAATGATAAAAGAGCAATTTCCTTTGTCACATAGTTAATTTGTACAACAACACCATGTTCTGTACAAATAGTGATGTTATGGGTCATAATTGTCCAACACTAGTAGCCTATGAGATCGGCTACCCCACTTAAGGGCAGATCATATCATCATGCTAGTCTATCTGCTTTGTGAACGCCCATATTATTCACAAAACTATGACTAGGAACATTTAAGAGTAATGATCCTCATAAGGCGTTGAAGCCATCGTCTTATTACTCCAAGGGCTTTGTTACAGTGTTGATGATTCATAAGTTGCACTATAGCCAACTAGTATGAATCTGGACACCATACTCTCGGGTGTGCCTATCATGCTTTTGTTGAGTTAGCCCTATAGTCAGAGAATCAGCAAGATTATCTTATGTGGGTATTTTCTCTATAATAACTTCTTTTCTCTCAACAATCTCCCAGATAAGATTAAATTGCCTGAGTACATGCTTGGATTTCTGGTGGGACCTGGTTCATTTGATTGAGCAATGGCGCCCGTGTTGTCACAGTTCATCATGACGCCATTCTTTATCGCGGGAAGCACTTCCAGCTCTGTGATGAACTTCTTTATCCAGACTACTTCTTTAGCAGCGACTGTAGATGATGCAATATACTCGGCTTCAGTGGTGGAGTCTATTGTAGTTGACTGCTTTGAGATTTTCCAACTGACAGCACCGTCATTCAAAGTAAACAGATATTCTGTTTGCGATCTATTGTCATCCCTATCCGTCTGAAAGCTCGCATCACAGTAACCAATGACTTTCATCTCAGAAAAATATCCGTATGTCAAAAACACATCCTTAGTTCTTCTCAGATACTTAAGGATTGTTTGGACAGCTGCCCAGTGTTGCTCCCCAGGATTTGCCTGATACATGCTCATTATGCTAAGAAGTATGTGGACATTGCTCCTTAGATAATTTGTTTCCATGACAAGTAGGTAAATTACCTCTTTTGGAATCTTCCATTTTGAACCTTTTCAAAACTTTATCTATGTACATAGATTGACAAAGTCCTAACAACCTCTTAGATCTATTACGGTAGATCTTAATGCCGAGGATATAGGCTGCTTCTCCCAAATCATTCATGGAGAAATTCTGAGATAACCATTGCTTGGTGGCTTGCATAATGGGAATATCATTCCCGATGATTAATTTGTCATCGACATAAAATACAAGAAATACAACAACACTCCCACTACTTTTCTTGTAAACAAAAGGCTCTTCTATATTTTTGATGAAGTCAAATTCTTTGATTGTCTCATCAAATCGTATATTCCAACTTCTGGAAGCTTGCTTGAGTCCATAAATGGATCGTTTAAGCTTGCATACTTTATTATGATCATCCTTATATGCAAACCCCTCAGGTTGTGTCATATAGACTTCCTCTACGAGGTTCCCATTAAGGAAAGTTGTTTTGAAATCCATCTGCCAAATCTCATAATCAAAGTGTGCAGCTAGTGCCAGTAAAATTCGAATGGACTTTATCATTGCAACAGGAGAGAAGGTTTCGTCATAGTCAGTTCATTGGATTTGTCTATAACCTTTCGCCACCAATCTAGCCTTATAGATTTGGATGTTGCCTTCTGCATCAGTTTTACGCTTGTAAATCCACTTGCAGCCTATGGGTTTTATCCCTTTATGTGCATCTACCAAGTCCCAGACTTGATTCTGATATATAGAGTCTATTTCGGATTTCATAGCCTCACGCCACTTGACTGAATCAATGTCACTGATTGCTTCGTCATAATTGGTAGGATCGTCATTATCAATGACCTGATAATGTTCCTCATCAATATGTAAACCATATCTTTCAGGCTCATGTCTTTCCCTACCAGACCTTCTGAGTTCATAACCTTGTGGTTGTTCCGTCGCTGCCCTTTTGAGGGGCCTGGGTTTAGTTCTATGTTAGTTTGTTCTTCTCGTACCTCTTCGAGGTCAAGTCTACTCCCACTATATTTCTTGAGAAGGAATTCATTCTCTAAAAATTTAGCATTTCGTGTGACAAATGTTCTTTGTTCATTTGGGACGTAGAACACGTATGCTCAGTTAGGGATATGCCTTATACCCAACTTGTGGATGGGCTATATGTACATGTATTGTAATATTTTCATTAATTAATAAAATGACAATCCTTATTATACGTGTCTTACATAAATTATATGAATCATCAAACACAGTAATAAAGCCCTTTGAGTAATAAGATAATGGCTTCCACGCCTTATAAGAATCATTACTCTCAAACGTTCCTAGTCATAGTTTTGTGAATAATCTAGCATTCACAAAGCAGAGAGACTAGCATGATGATATGATTCGCCCTTAAGTGGGGTAGCCGATCTCATAGGCTACTAGCGAAGATCCTTCTGCTTGGTGTACCACATGGATGTATGAGTTGCTCATGTCCATCGAACTGACCGCCAAAAGTTTTCATATGGAGTATTTATCCTATTTGTCTATGAGAACTTTCATGTATCGATTATATGACTAGTCCTTAGACTTGATGTCTTTACAATCTTATGTGTGGATCAAATAACTTTGACATTCTCTTTCCCCGGTTCAAAAGATCCGGTCATAAGGGTATGATTGGTTCATTTGTTGAAACATATGAAGTTTGTAAAGATACTACAGAGAATCGCCACTCTCTCGGATAATATTTTCTTATAAGAGTAGTATTCCAGTTCGCGGGTTGATACGTGTGATCAGTGCTTGAGACTGTGGACACAGGGGGAAAAATCATGTGAGATTCTTGGGTTAGCACGATTCATGACACTATCAACATCATACCTTTGACCATATTGGTAGACACTTTCCGTACCCTAGGTCAATAGGTGGGGATATAGTGAGGCGAGGGACCGTATCATATGTAAATCGCATACATAATGGTTATATATATATCTTTCCTTCTCATTTGGGGCTTTGGCATGTTGCTAGATGTCAACCTTGGTCATTGAAATCGAACGACCATCTGATCGGAGGATAATTTATGTTCGATTAAATTATCACGATTCATTTCATGTCCAACTTGAGGGGAACCCAAAAGGTCACACATAACAAAGTCGAAATCAATGGTTAACAGTGCACAGTACAAATATAACAGCATATATGATTGCTGTAGGAATTGTTCATAAATGGTTCAATGTGTTTAATTATTGAACATATCATTTATGAGATTTCATAGTGGCTTAGGGGTTGGTGAATGACGATGGGGGCACTTTGGGAATTGGAATAATAAAAAAATTACTATTCTAATGAATAGTAACATGAATAGTAAAAAAATTTGTTATTTGTTTTGAATTCCAATTCGGCCCAAACTCTTATTAGGATTTTATAATCTTATTAAACCACTAAATTAAGATCAAATGGCTAAGATTAAATTAGCTTTTATCCCACATCGGATTCTTAATTAATTTTGTTGTCTTTGGAGCACTATATAAACCTAAAGAATTCTTCACAAATTTTTACACCAAACCTTTCATATCTTGGGTTTATATAGGTGAGCAACTCTAAAGTTTAAGCGTAAGCCACTGATTTTGAGGATCCTTAAGTCTAATTGACTAGAGGAACCTCGAGTTAAAAAGTTTTGAGGTATTTTCCTAGGCTAGCACCAAGGGCAAAATACCCGTGCACTCAAGGCGTAGTCTTGCCGTTGAGTTTTGGCTTTAGTGTGTACATCTTTGGAGGCCACACACTTGGGCGGCTCTTTGAAACGTGGAAGAGCTTGTTGAGTTCGAGAAAAGCTTGTAGATTGGTGGGAGGACTGAAGGAGTCTACGGTTCAAGTAAGTCTTTTTCTTTCTTTATTTTATTTAGAGTTCTTATGATAGTTAACATGTTTATGTTTATGTTCTTGGCATGTTTTATAAGTTTTATGCTTAGAATATATAGTTGTTGGGTTTCTAGATTAGTCCCAAGATCAATTCAAGCATAGAAACATGTGTGAATACAATAAGAAGTATGGCAGAATCATACTTACATAGATCAGATTTGCAATGCGACGAACAACAAAAATCTTTTCTCCTTTAAGGAAGCTCTCGGCTTTGGCCTTTGTTTGTTGTCCAAGATTTTCGGTCACCACCTCCATGGATGCTCCAAGCTCCAAGCTTTGTGTTGTGATTCCATGCTCATGAATAGGTTTCCCTAACACATTTGGATGACTCTTCATATGCTAGCATTGGAAAGAGTTGCCACAAATCTTCCTTGTTTCTTCTTCTATGTCTCGGCCAAGCAAGAAATGAGAAGAAAATTGGCTTCAAAATCCGAATGGGAGAGAGGGGGAAAATGGTTCCCAAAACCGTGTGTGTGTTGGAAAGAGAGAGAAAAGTGTTGGTTTTTTTTTTTTCTACAACTAATACCAATTTTTGATTTTCAAAATCTTGTAAATGGCTTTCAAAAAAGTCAAAAGAAATTTTGGAGCCAAAATGGCAATTAATGCCTTCCAACAACTCACATCACTCATGAATAGTGACTGGTTGTCAATCACTCAAAGTGACAAGACATCCATCACATGAATGACAAGTGATGTGACACGTGATGTGACTTATGGGCCGCACTTGAATTCGAAATGCGAGTGGGCCCGCAAACACTCCCGGGCTCGGGTTCGCTAATTCCGAATTAATGAATTTTCTGTTGCGACGTAATTAAATCAAATTTAATTAAATAATTATGCCTAGCAAAATTACTATTCACGTCGCTAACGAATTAATTCTAAATTAACTCGTTTGCCCGAATTAAAATCTAATTTTAATTTAGCGTCGAAATCCAATTTCGTATAATATATCGAATATAATATTTTATCGATTAATTCCAAATAATCGTTCTCTCTCTTTAAAAATATTTTATCCCAAATAAAATATCTCCGTAATTAATCCCAGATTAATTTTCTCTCTCTCTTATAATTAATCCCAGATTAATAAAGTGCGAGTCATACGTCATCGGTGAATCTTCGGGAAGCGACCCATGAGATCCCCGGATATGTTTGCAGTAAATCCGATCGTCGGACTATCCGAACACGTACGTATCTAGTACTACGTTTTTACCGATTTACAAGACATGGTTGGCTTCTAGCAAAGCACCGTGCCTACCCAATTCTCCAGAAATATTCTTAAAGGAATATATGATCTATATCAGGCGTAGTATACGTAGTATTGCGTATTACGATCCAGCATCGGATGTCACGTGCAAGGCCTGAGGCTGGAATTGTGTCTGCCCCTTACGAAGCACATATCGGATCTCTGGTAACTAGTCTCTATAATTGGATAAACATGACCTAGTGATAATATCCCGATAGCTGCAGCATAAAAGAGCACCAGTTCCGTATCATACGTGATCATCTTCTCCACTATGACTGGAGTGATACTTCCATCTTGACATCACACCCAATACACTACGATTCTCAATATACCCAGAAGAGGTGTACACAGAACCGTTAAAGCCCTGGACGACCAAAACCAAAGTATATTGATTGTCGCAAGTATTAGCGGTGCAATTCTCAGGTTAAGACCAAATACACCTACCCTGATTCGGACTTCCATAGACACATAGTCATACTACCAATGGAATTCCGAGGGGTCTATCCAGAGTGAAGCTGTTCCCATACCATCGGTAAACACAACCTCCTATTACAATTGCATGAGTATCCAATACCCAAATATATGAGAACTATGTCGTTATGCTCCCATAACGCGCACAAGTGTAATACTAGTCTTTTACGCATTATCGATGTCCAATCTCGATAATACTCTAACTCGGGATATTTAATGATTAAACCTTCGTGGATTGATACTGCCTCATATCATCTCAATCCGGAACTAATCATAAGGACTTTTTATCATTTATATATCTAGGTAATCCAATTACTATTGATAAAAGGGCAATTTCCTTTGTCACATAGTTAATTTGTACAACAACACCATGATCTGTACAAATAGTGATGCTATGGGTCATAATTGTCCAACAATCTCCCACTTGGCCTATAGCCAATCACTCAAGTGTCCTACACCCGAACTATGTACGGTTCGTCAAACTTCTGCTGAGAAAATGCTTTCTTCAGCGGATTTGCATAATTATCATATGATGCGATTTATTCGATCATCACTCGCCACGATGTATGATCCGAACGAATAGATGTATAATTGAAGTATATATCTGGATCGTTGATGAGACCATTAATTCTTTAGCCTGTGTTGTAGCCTAGCTGAGCTGAAATAATTACTCCTAATCTGATTAGGATTATTGTCGATCCAAAAGGTTATATTACTGCCTCAGCCCATCAATATTCCGCTTTTGTTGTTTATTCGGCAACAGTATCATGCTTGGAAGCTTTCCAGCTCACTATTCCTTTATTCAAACTATATAGTACCTTTATTACGATTTATAGTCGTCTTTATCGGTTAGGAAACTTGCATTAATGAACCCAGTCACTTCAAGTTCTCTTTATCCATAGCATAAGAAAGCATCCTTAGTTCATCTAAGATACTAAAGGATGTTTTAACATCAATCCAGTGACTATCACTTGGATTGGCATGATTGTGACTCCATATGCTCAGAGTATATGAGACACCAGGTCGCGTACATTTATTTCAATGTATGAGTTCTCGGTGAGTACAAACAACCTTTAGATCTATCCCAGTAGATCTTTATTCCTAGAATAAAGGTTGTCTCTCCCAAGAATTCTACGAAGAATTTTCATGAAAGCTAATCTTTCACCGATTGTATTATGGGAATATCAATTCCAAGAAAAGACATCATCATTTTTAGGACAATCATCGTCAATGCGCTCCCACTAACCTCATTATATACACAAGAATCATTTTCGTTTTGAATTTAATCATATACCATTATGATTACATCAATATGATAATTCCAAGAACACAATGCTTGCTTCAATCCATAAATGGATCGAATTAACTTGCAAACCTTGTTTGCTTGTTTTGGTATGACAAAACCGTCAGGATATTATAAACGTCCTCCAAAAGGTTTTCGTTAAGGAAAGCGATTTTGGAATTCAACTGCCATATTTCATAAATGAAACATGCAGCATCAGCAAGCATTTATCCAAATGGATTTAACAATGGCAACGAGTAAAAGGTTTCGTCGTAATCGACATAATGTTGATAACGATACTTTTTCGCTACAAGCCTAGCTTTGTACGTTGGTATGTTGCCTTCCATGTATGTCTTCCTTGAAGACTTATATAGTACCAATAGGCACAATGCCTTCTGGTACAACAACCAGTGTCCAAACTTGGTTGGTATGCATGGAATCCATTTCGGACATCATGGCACTTTGCCATAATAGGGAGTCGATACCTTGTATCTCTTCCTCATATGTAGTCAGTTCGTATTCCTCAATAAGATTGACATCTTTACGAGGTGAGATCAGAAACCCATACCTCCCAGGTTATTTTCTGACTCTCTCCGACTATCGCGGTTCTTATGTATTGGAAGATTATTGGTATAGTTACATCCTTGATGAACTATTTGTGTTCCATTAAGGAATCGGTGCCAATAATAGTATTACTCTGATTTTCATCGAGTTTTACTTTCCTCCCACTAACCACTGCATATTGGTATTCCTCTCAGGAAAACAGCATGGTGAGCAACAATTAAATTGTTCTCATGTGAGCTGTATAAGTACTATACTTTGGTTACCCTAGGATAATCCACAACTTAGGCACTTATCCGATTTGGGTTCTAGTTTGGTATCATCCAAACATATGCGTAGCATTCCCAAATCTTCAGGGATGAGAAAACCCTGTTTCTTTCCTGTTCATATCTAATATGAAGTCTGTCAAATAGATTTATATGGAACCTTATTCAAAATAGGTTTTGCATTGTTTTATGCATATCCCTTGAATGAAATGGTAGCTCAGAGCGACTCATGATTAACCTTACTATGTCCAACAAGGTTCGGTTTCTCAGTTCAGACACACCATCAAATTGACGTGTTCCGGGAGGAGTCCTAATTGAAAGAATACTATACTCTTTCAAGTATTTGAGAAACTTATTGCTTAAGTATTTTCCATCATGGTCTAACCGTGACGGTTTTAATACTTTATCCGATCTGTCTGTCTATTTCGTGTCGAAACTCTTTGAATACATCAAAAGTTTCTGATCCTTGTTTCACAAGAAACACATAAACATAACACGATGCCACATCCGTAAAGGTTTCAAAGTATTCATATCCACCTCTATCCTAGCTAGACATGGGCCCACTTACATCATTATGAACGAGGGTTAACAGATCGGTGGCACTTGTACTTTTACCAAGTAAAAGTATTATAGGCATTTTGCCTATTAAACTAGATTCGTAGACTTTATTTGAATAGAATCAAATCCGTCCTAATATCCACTCTTCGAAAGTGTGGATATACGAGTCTTGTTTAATGTGTCCCAGACAACAATGCCACAAATAAGTCTCAACTGATTAAATCAGTTTGAGCTATTTGTTTGTCATGTTATACGTTTGAGATTCATTTATATTCAAAATATAAATACTGTTATTCACATCTAATGTGTTTATCTCAATATCATCTTTATAAAATAAAACACTTTAGTGTTCTAGAATATAAAGGTATATCCGCAACGGATTATACTCTGATATAGAGATAATGTTTCTAGTCAAACTAGTTACATTTTAACAGTTTCCTAATTTAAGTACAAACCCGAAGGGTAGTTCCTAAACTTAGGTTTCTATGGTTAAAACAGCGGTTGTCGTCCCGTTTTCGATTCGTAGATAAATCTCAACTAAAGTTAGTGTCCTGCTATTAGCAGATATTGCACACCAGTACATATTTAATGTACCACATTCAGTATCTAAAATCCAATTTTAATACTAGTAGCGAACATGTTTATGACAAACATATTTGAAGTCGGAGCCTTGCCCGTCTTCAATTCCTACTGCCTTGTCCATACGGCAGTCACGCTTCCAGTGACCCCGTTTGCCACAGTTTCGGTAGATATTTTGGGATATTTCCTACGTCTTCCCAGAAGATTATAATGATTTTGCCTTTGCCCCTTTTCCACACCCCATAAGCATTTGGCCAAGCCTTGGCCTTCTGGGATGTCGAAGTAAGATGTGCCTTGCGCTTGTTGCCCTATTGCAAACTCTGGCTTTGTCTCCTTGAGTATAGCCATTAACTCTCCAAGAGTTTTCTATTGCAATTTGTACTTGTAAGATCTAAAGATAGATCTATGAAGATCCTTCAATTTCAATATCATACTATAAGGATCTAATCCTTAGTTCTGACTAAGAAATTAAGGAGTCTTTGCGGCAAGCATAATAGATTAAGCACTAAAGTTATCATCACATGAATATTCCAAATATCATGTTTTCTACTATTTGCTCAACTCCGGGCTTAGGCTCGAGACGTTACTCTATCAAATAAAGTAACTTCTCTGTTCCCAGGACTATCCTGAGATTTTATTCCCAATCTGAAAATTAAAGCCGTTTAAAAAAACATTTTCTCCCAGAATTATGTTCTAAACGCTAATCTTTCAATTTATCTTGATTTCAATAGTCTAACTATAATCAACGATTTTAGGTACTATTGATTATAATGATTATTATAGTAGTTTAAACTAATATAATCAACTATAATTTAATAGGTTAAATTCAATTATTTTGACTATAATCCAATTATAAAATCAACGATTAATTGAAGTAGTTTGAATACAGTCCAACTGTTTAATTTAAAACAACATTAAATATTAGTCCAACTAATATATTAATTATTGACAAAAATGAAATGAGCGCGTATTGGCAAGTAACTAAACGGATATTACAAATTTAATACATGCCTCCCACTATTTTTCGGCGAGCCTCTAAACCTCTGTGGAGTACTCGGGAAACCTTGTTTCCTAGTGGGCTAGGAACCCGTTAAATAACACACAATCTTGACTATGGCCAACAAATTGTATGATAATTAACTAGGTAGATCTCTAAGATCAATTGGATCTCATCCAATTCCTAGATCCAGTAGGTGGACATCCAAGTCTGAAACATATATCTTATTTATGCCAATATATCCAATATATTCCCTAACCTTTTTCCTCTGAATCAACTAAGCCTTGGCTTTGGCACAACAAACTAAATGATCCCAGTTAAGCGGAACCCATTGACCATGGAAAGCTTCGTAATCGATGTCGATGGACAAGAAGCGATCTTGACTTTGGCCAACAAATCACAACTTAGACAAGACACCGATATGGAACAAAGCCTTCATGATTCAAACACATCCACGATAGACAAAGGTCTTGACTTTGGCCAAAAACCAGTGCCAATCTTGGATCTTGAGTAATAATCACTCAATGGAAGGAAAAACGCTTAATATGTGTTGAGGGTTTTCTTTTTAGGTCTTATCATCATACACCCTTAACCATGCATTCTAAAAACATAGTAAGGCGCATATAAATAAATATAATAATGATATGCGGATGGATATTAAAACACATTGTTCCTAGAACAAATCTCTCCATTTCCTCTCTCCCTCTAGCACAAGTATTACTTCTACCCGATTACATAACACTTCTAAAGAAACCTCATTTACATTGAGGGGAATAGGTGAGAAGAGAAATACAAAGAGTCAATAGGTAATAGGCTGGACACGCAGGTCCAATTTAATAAATTCTAAATTTATTACAACAATTTCCAAAATTGCCCTCACCCATCTAATATCCATACGATATGCATTATTCATACATCGCATCCATGTATTCACACAAAGCATGTTATCAATCAATCTAATCCAATTAATTAATATGAAATTAATGACCATCCAATGTTCAAACAACGATTTGATTTTACGCGAGTCCAACTCGTTTTAAGAATAAGTACTCAAAGTATGTATTCTTGAATTATATTAAACTACAATATTAAATCCAATTCAATTTGTATTCAATACTAATTCATATATTTAATTCCAAATTAAATAATTACACTTTTTAATGTGCCTTTACGACTTAGATTCTAAATCTAATCGTTACGGGTCTCAAAGCCCGATTAACATCCAATGTTAATTTAATTAAAGTCCAATAGGCTTTTAATTAATTTCTTAAGGCATGGACTTTTGGTCAATATGGGTCAAACCCAAATACCAAAGCTCATTTAAGGAATCACCTTTATTTGCCAAGAACCAATTTAGGCCCAATTAAAATTAAAGGTCCATTAAGTCATATTTGGACTTTATGGATATGGTTTTGGGCCCAATTGGATCCAACCAATTAGCCTAAACTAAACTTGGCCAACCAAGCCCATTAAGCCCAATTACAACTTTTGCAAGCCCAATTCCAAAATAAGCCTAATTAATTTAATTCCAAAATTCCAAATTTCATAATTAAATTAACCAAAGTGTATAGCCATAATTAATTAACCAAATTAACATTTCCAAAAAACTAATTTACTCAATTAATTATGCTTATCATCATCAACTTATGTCCAAAACAATTGAATAAAAAATCAATCATTTTCCATGCTCTAACAACCTCACGACAATTTAGGGTTTTCTTTGTCCGATTCAGTTTCAATCCAATTAAATCCTCAATCAACATTACCCAAATGATTTCAACTCATCCAATGATCAAAATCAAAAAATACCATGACTTAAGGGTAGTATTAGTTTCGGCCAAGCCAACTTATTGGGGAAAAATTGATCCAATCCATTTTTCACAAAATTGATCGCAAACAACTCCAAGTCATCCATATACAAGCATGCTCAAACAAGTAATTTAGTCAAAACATGCTCAAATCCAATTTACCCAATTTTACCCTAATTCCAATTTCATGCTCAAAATGGCTCAAGATACCATTGTTGGGTTTCTAGATTAGTCCCAAGATGAATTCAAGCATAGAAACATTTGTGAATACAATAAGAAGTATGGCAGAATCATACATACATAGATCGGATTTGAGATGCGACGAACAACAAAAATCTTTTCTCCTACAAGGAAGCTATCGGCTTTGGCCTTTGTTTGTTGTCCAAGATTTTCGGTCACCACCTCCATTGATGCTCCAAGCTCCAAGCTTTGTGTTGTGATTCCATGCTCATGAATAGGTTTCCCTATCACCTTTGGATGACTCTTCATGTGCTAGCATTGGAAAGATTTGCCACAAATCTTCCTTGTTTCTTCTTCTATGTCTCGGCCAAGCAAGAAATGAGAAGAAAATTGGCTTCAAAAGTCGAATGGGAGAGAGGGGGAAAATGGTTCCCAAAACCGTGTGTGTTGGAAAGAGAGAGAAGTGTGTTGGTTTTTTTTTTTTGTTTCTAAAACTAATACCAATTTTTGATTTCCAAAATCTTGTAAATGGCTTTCAAAAAAGTCAAAAGAAATTTTGGAGCCAAAATGGCAATTAATGCCTTCCAACAACTCACATCACTCATGAATAGTGACTGGTTGTCAATCACTCAAAGTGACAAGACATCTATCACATGAATGACGCGTGATGTGACTTATAGGCCGCACTTCAATTCGAAATGCGAGTGTGCCCGCAAACACTCCCGGGCTCGGGTTCGCTAATTCTGAATTAACGAATTTTTCGTTGCGACGTAATTAAATCAATTTAATTAATAATTATGCCTATCAAAATTACTATTCACGTCGCTAACGAATTAATTCTAAATTAAATCGTTTGCCCGAATTAAAATCTAATTTTAATTCCGCGTCGAAATCCAATTTCGTATAATATATCGAATATATTTTTTATCGATTAATTCCAAATTAATCGTTCTCTCTCTTTAAATAATATTTTATCCCAAATAAAATATCTCTGTAATTAATCCCAGATTAATTTTCTCTCTCTCTCTTATAATTAATCTCAGATTAATAAAGTGCGAGTCATACGTCATCGGTGAATATTCGGGAAGCGACCCATGAGATCCCCGGATATGTTGGTAGTAAATCCGATCGTTGGACTATCAGAACAGGTACATATCTAGTACTACGTTTTTATCGAATTACAAGACATGGTTGGCTTCTAGCAAAGCACAGTGCCTACCCAATTCTCCAAAAATATTTTTAAAGGAATATATGATCTAGATCAGCGTATTACGATCCAGCATCGGATGTCACGTGCAAGGCCTGGGGCTGCAATTGTGTCTGCCCCGTACGAATCACATATCGGATATCTGGTAACTAGTCACTATAATCGGATAAACATGACCTAGTCATAATATCCCGATAGCTGCAGCATAAAAGAGCACCAGTTATGTATCCTACGTGATCATCTTCTCCACTATGACTGGATTGATACTTCCATCTTGACATCACACCCAATACATTACGATTCTCAATATACCCAGAAGAGGCGTACACAAAACCTGTTAAAGCCCTGGTCACCAAAACCAAAGTATATTGATTGTCGCAAGTATTAGCGGTGCAAGTCTCAGGTTAAGACCAAATACACCTACCTTGATTCGGACTTCCATAGACACATAGTCATACTACCAATGGAATTCTGATGGGTCTATCCAGAGCGAATCTGTTCCCGTACCATCGGTAAACACAACCTTCTATTACACTTGCATGAGTATCCAATACCCAAATAAATGAGAACTATGCTGTTATGCTCCTACAACGCGCACAAGTGTAATACTAGTCTTTTACGCATTATCGATGTCCAATCTCGATAATACTCTGACTAGGGATATTTAATGATTAAACCTTCGTGGATTGATAATGTCTCATATCATCTCAATCCAGAACTAATCATAAGGACCTTTTATCATTTAATTACAAATGATAAAAGGGCAATTTCCTTTGTCACATAGTTAATTTGTACAACAACACTATGATCTGTACAAATAGTGATGCTATGGGTCATAATTGTCCAACAATAGTAACATGCATAGTCTTTCAGAATAATCAAAACAAATAGGTCTTGGGCAAAGGGAAAGCGGCATAATAATTTTAATTTTCCGCTGCGCACTCGCGGTCGCTTCCCAAAATAAAGAGTGTATTGCTTATCCCTTAGCTAAGTAATTATTCTGTGATGAACTTAGAGATTTATTACCTTTAATGCTAATAAATATAAATCACTTGTTTATAATAAAAGACATTAGAAAAGATACAATTGGGTTGGGACCAATGGGTTAATAAAACTTTCCAAACTAAAGTTAATTTAACCAAAGGTATTACTAGAGTTAGATAATGATTTGATGTCTTCCTTCACTCACAACCTTTTTATAGCTGTAGCTACTGTAGTTTTGCATGTAAGTCCCTATGATGAGTCTCATTTAGAGGCACTACCTTTTATGTCACGGAAGTCGCGTGAAACAGACGTCGGAAGGGAAAAGTCAGAAATCAGTACTTTGTTGGATTTTATTCGCTTGTTAGCTTCGGGTTCGCTTGTTGGACCTCTTTTTTAAAACACATTCTTAGCCCAATCCAATAAATAATTAAAACATGTCACAAATTAAAATTAAAACCAATTAAATTGAAACTAAATTAAATTAAATTAAAATCACATTAAATCTTCACAAACCAAAGGCCCACACCAAGCCCATTCACGCCCAAGCCCACTTGAAACACATCCAAATTAATAAAATGCATATTTAACACATGGGAAAATGAAAATAAAACAAATAAAATCTAAATAATTGCCTACCTAATAAACATAAATCAAATATATTAACTTCATAATTAAACCAAATCTTATCCCCAATCAAATAATAGGTTTTCCTTGTATGACACTAATTGGTCTCCTTCCTATTCAAGCACATGGAAGCCCTAGCCTTTGTCTATAAAAGAAACCAAATTCCAACACTTCCCCCTAGCTCCTTCACACATAATTCACACAAGAAACCCTTGCATTTCCATCCAACAAGAAGCCTTGAAACACACCTTCATTGCCCCATCCTCTCATCACCAAAAGACCCTTACATTACAGCATACTCTCATCACCAGAAGAACCTTCATAGCCTACCCACTGCCGCATAAACCTTCAATTCCACGACACCTGCCCCGCACGAAACCAACTTCACGCACACACTACTTCACACCTGGCCCCTATTACTCAACTTCAGCGCATCATCCAGCCCTCAACAACGCCACCTGCCAAACTCAACTCATAGCCTCAACACGTAAAAAGCCATCCCTCCAACACACTTCACAGCCCTACGCCACTTGCCCCTCCACTCGTCACAGCCTTCAGCACACACTCACGTAAGATCACTCAGCGCACGCTCACGTCCCTTACTTCACAGCACACACCCTTCAGACGCCTAGCAACCTGCATGCATATTACCCTCACGCACAACCCCTGGAAACTACCGCAAAACACCCCCAAAATAGTCCCCGACACTACCCAAACTGTACCCCTAAAATACCATAAAACAGCCCCTGAAACTGCCCACAAACCAGTCTAAATAAACCGCCAAAATAGTCCCTTATTTTCCTTAAAATAGTGACCAGAAAATACAATGAAACAGCAGCGAAACAGAGTGAAAACAGCAGCCCAAACAGCAAAACAGCGAGGAAAAACAGAAAATCAGTGAACTAGAAAAGTTATGGAACATCAACCCTTCCGACGACCGTGTAACGCGCTTTCGAAAGACGACATAAAAGGTTAGACCTGATGGCACCATATTTTATTTATCTTTATTCTTATTTTAATCATTTATCGAATTTTCTTCGTATGAGAGTCGTTGATTGATGTGTGTTGTGGCCCTTGAATGAATGGAAAATGTGTCATCTCTTGTGGTATATAGGATAGAAACCCAGATGTAAATTTCGTAGCCGAATCCGAATGGACGGTAGTACGGTCTATACTTGGGATACAACTCCACGTACCACTTGAGCAAACGACACATATTTCGATATGTTTTATCTTGTTCGTTTGTTATCCGCATTTTATATTCTGCCATTTTACTTTATGTATGTCGTTTGTTTGTGTGTTGATATAGTGTGCATGGGCTTAGTATGTTGGTCTAAAGGTTTTCCATTTGAGGGAAGAAAAGGCCAAAAGGCTACCTTTACGCCAATACTTTGCCGCGCCGGGTAAAATATGCTTGGTTGGATGTGAGATATGTTCAACCGAGCATACGAAGTTCTATATTGTTGTCTTTACTTTCTATGCATTGTGATGTGATGCGCATGGGCTAACTAGGTTGGATTAAAGGTCCTCTATTCGAGGGACAATTCCTGAAGGCTACCTTACCACGATGTTTTCCCCGCCTTTTGTTATGTCATTGACTTTATGCATATCATCATTCTATTTATGCATGTATTGCATTCTGATGCGCATGGGCTTAGTATGTTGGTCTAAAGGTTTTCCATCTGAGGGAAGAAAAGGCCAAAAGGCTACCTTACGCCAATACTTTGCCGCGCCGGACAAAGTATGTTTGGTTGGATGTGAGATATGTTCAACCGAGCATACGAAGTTCTATATTGTTGTCTTTACTTTCTATGCATTGTGATATGATGTGCATTGGCTAACTAGGGTGGATTAAAGGTCCTCTATTCGAGGGAAAATGCCTGAAGGCTACCTTACCACGATGTTTTGCCGCGACTTTTGTTATGTCATTGACTTTATGCATATGATTGTTCTATTTATGCATGTATTGCATTATAATGTGCATGGGCTAACTAGGGTGGATTAAAGGTCCTATATTCGAGGGAAAATGCCTGAAGGCTACCTTTACCACGATGTTTTGCCGTGCCGGATGAGGTATGCTCGATTGAATGGGAATGAGTTCAATCGGGCACACGGGATCCTACATTGTGCATCTGTGTATGCGTTTGCGTCGTCTATCATGCATCAGGTCATGTCCCGTTCGACTGCATTCTCGAACGCTACACGAACATGAACCTTCTGTTTCCCATTCGAACGCGTTTACAAACGCTACTCAAACACGCACGTATTTCCTATGTTTTATCATGCATCAGGTCTGGTCCCGTTCGAACGCGTTCTCAAACGCTATACGAACACGAACCTTCTATTTATCATTCGAACACATTTATGAACGCTACTCGAATGCTCATGCATTTTGTTTCATCAGGTCTTGTCCCGTTCGAACGTGTTATCAAATGCCATACGAACGAGAACCTTCTGTTTACCGTTCAAACTCATTTTCTAACGCTACACGAACGCGTATACACTGAACTGAGTCATTTTCATCACATGTCATGCATAATTATTTCTTAGGTGATTTCTCTTGTATCATGTAATCAATCATACTATTTGTATTCCTGCATTTATCTATTTGATGTGTTCATGAGATGGTATTCAAGCATGATTAGGCCGTTAGTATGTTACTTGGTTCTTAAGCATGATTTAGCCTATTTAGTTGTTCCTTTTCAAGCATGAATAGTCAATTATTTTGCGTTTGGAATTTGCATTATGTTTAGGTTGTTCTTTGTTTTCCGCATTATATGATCGAAGTATGTTCATGAGATTGCCGTGTGCTATTGCATGTTTGCCGTTATGATAATTACTTTCACGCATGTGAACTTAAAAGTAGAATACTCTTGGAAATATGTTGCGTAGATTCGATTAAATTATTTCACAAATCATTTCATTACAAGTGGCATAAGTAAGGGACCATTCAGATCATAACGGTTTGAGGTCTTCCCTTGGGAGGGGTGAGTGCGGCCTTAAATCATTTTTCCCGATTCACACCGGGTGGCGACTCCATTATTCTCCGGTTTAGTCCCTCGCGGGCTACTCCGTACTCCCAACCAAGCCGCGAGCCTAGAACAGCATGCGTCGCCCAGTTTCTGTGTCCCACAATAGCCAAAAGGAAAAACTGTGAAGACATCTAGATAATCATTTACTCAAATTTTTCCTTAAAGCATATTTAAAGTGTTGGACTAATTTGGAGGATCTATTGTTTATTCCTATCACCAAGGTAATAAGAGCCTAAGAGGTAAGGGTATTTACGAGAGTTCGCTCCACCCTCCCTCTGGGGAATTTTCAATAGAGGAATCCATTTGACAGTTATTCACTTAAACTTGCTAAAATCCTCAATAATAATTTACATCTAAAATTTGCCTCCCATTGTAAAGTCTAGATCGAAAGGGCTTAAGCCGTATTGGCAGGACTAGGCTTTACCAGACTGACCAATACCAATTTGTCTCTAAATCATACTATTGACAATGGTTTTACTTTTCTGAGTCATAAGACGCATCGAACCTTAGGCGTGGTCTTATAACTTAGTGGCAAAGATTGGGCGTCCAAAAAGACTATCATAAGCTATGGCATGTTTGATTGTCCAACCCAATGATCAAGGAATTGTGATTTATATCATAAATTGGTTGGAAACCTACCTAATTCCTTGCCCACAAGAAATCCATCATATTGGGGTTGATGCGATTTGCTTAAAATTTTAAAACAATTGAGTGGGAGCAACTTCATAATATTAAAAGCCAATGTTATTATGAAACATTAATGAAAACATATTCCTAATTTTAACATTTTCTCTTAACATGTGAGTTAAAATATTTCACAAACATTCAAATGGCAAACAGAGTATCACTTCGTTCCATCCTTGATGAGCATAAGCTCAAATATGACAACTACAATGATTGGTTTATAAACCTTAAAATTTTCTTACGACAAGAAAAGATTTTCTATGTTCTTGAAAGACCATTTCCCCCTAAACCCGCAGAAGATACTGACCAATATACATTTGATGCTTGGAAGAAACACGTCGATGATGATGAGCAAGCAGTTTGCATAATGCTTGGCTCTATGTCGGACGAACTTCAGAAAGCTCACGAAGATATGGATGCTCAAACCATCATATTTCACTTGAAGGAGTTGTATGCAACTTTCGTTCATACTGTGAGATTCCAAGTGTCATGTGCCTTATTCTAAACAATGTATAAGGTAGGATCTGTTAGTGGACATGTGCTTAAGATGATTGGCCATATTGAAAAATTTGCCAACCTTAGGTTCATCATGGATCATGAGATAGGTCACGATCTAATTCTTCACTCCTTACCAAAAGAATTCTCTAACTTTATTATACAGTTTCATCTGTCTGATAAAGAAGCTAATTTAACAGAATTGCACAATTTGATAAAGCAAGCAGAGAATGACTTGAAACCGGAGCTTAAAACCTCCGTCATGCTTACGGGTACGGACCTGAAGCCTTGAGGCCCAAAGAAAAATAAGGGCAAGGCCAAGGCTCCAGATCACCTAAAGCACAATGGTAAGGTGGAGAAGAAAAAAGGAAAGGGGAAATGTTTCTTTTGTGGAAAGAAGGGTCATTGGAAAAAAAACTGCAGATCCTTGAAAGCCAAGGAAGCTAGGGAAGCCCAAGAGGCCAAGAAGCCCAATGCTTCAGGTATGTTGTATATGATTGAAATATATTCTCAAAACTCTGAATCTTCTACTTGGGTGTTTGACACCGGTTGTGGGACTCACTTGTGTAACAATGTGCAGGGCCTGAGAAACAGTATGAGACTCTTTCATGGGGAGGTTGACTTACGCATGGGTAATGGAGTAAAACTGGCTGCATTGTGCGTGGGGACATATTCATTAGTTTTGCCGAATGGTTTAGTTTTAGACTTAGAAGATTTTGTTTAAGTACATTCTCTAGTAAAGAACATCATTTCAATTTCTTCTTTATGTAATAAAGGCTTTTATTGTCTAATAAGTTGTAATGAATGTTCTATTTATTTCAATGAAATAAAATATGGAGATGATATTTTGAATAATGGTATATATGTCTTACAAACTAACAAAGAATGTTCAACCTCTAATATATACAATTTTAACTCGAATAATCTCAATGAATCACTTCTATGGCACAGTCGTTTAGGTCATATCAATGAAACAAGATTAACTAAGCTACATAAGGATGGGTATTTCAAACCCTTCAAATATAAACCTTATGGAACTTGTGAGTCTTGTTTACTTGGTAAAATGACCAAATTACCATTCAAAGGTAAAGGACAGCGTGCAGCGAAGACATTAGAACTCATACATTGTGATATATGCAGACCAATGTCAGTCACCGCTAGAGGTGGATTCTCCTACTTCATTACCTTTATCGACGATCATTCGCAATATGGGTTTGTGTACCTTATGCGATAAAAATCTGAAGCCTTTGAGAAATTCAAAGACGTCAAGACCAGCTTAATAAAAGTATTAAGTCACTAAGGTTTGACCGAGGTGGTGAATACTTAAGCAACGAATTTCAAGATTACTTGAGAGAAAATGGCATTGTTTCCCAGTGGACTCATCCGGGAACTCCACAGCATAATGGGGTCTCTGAAAGGAGAAATCGAACATTATTAGATATGGTCCGATCAATGATGCCAGGCACGGATCTACCTCTTTCATTTTGGGGTCTTTCTTTAGAAACTGCAACACTACTACTAAACCAAGTTCCTTCCAAGACTGTTAGTCAAACACCATATGAGTTATGGTCTGGGAAACATTTTAGTCTTAGTTATCTAAGAATTTAGGGATGTGACACATATGTCAAGCTCAACAAACTAAGAAATTGGATGATAGGGCAATTAAATGTAATGTTATAGGATATGCCTTGAACTCAAGAGCATACGTGTTCTACGTCCCAAATGAACAAAGAACATTTGACTCACGAAATGCTAAATTTCTAGAGAATGAATTCCTTCTCAAGAAATATAGTGGGAGTAGACTTGACCTCGATGAGGTATGAGAAGAACAAACTAACATAGAACTAAACCCCATGCCCCTCAAAAGGGCAGTGACAGAACAACCACAAGGTTATGAACTCAGAAGGTCTGGTATGGAAAGACATGAGCCTGAAAGATATGGTTTCCATATTGATGAGGAACATGATCAGGTCATTGATAATGACGATCCCACCAGTTATGACGAAGCAATGCATGAAATTGATTCAGTCAAGTGGCTTGAGGCCATGAAATCCGAAAAAGACTCTATGTATCAGAATCAAGTCCGGGACTTGGTAGATGCAACTGAAGGGATAAACCCCATAGGCTGGAAGTGGATTTACAAGTGTAAAACTGATGCAGAAGGCAACATCCAAACCTATAAGGCTAGGTTGGTGGCGAAAGGTTATAGACATATCCAAGGAATTGACTATGACGAAACCTTTTCACCTGTTACAATGATAAAGTCCAATCGAATTTTACTGGCACTAGCTGCACACTTTGATTATGAGATTTGGCAGATGGTTGTCAAAACAGCTTTCCTTAATGGGAACCTCATAGAGGAAGTCTATATGACACAACCTGAGGGGTTTGCATCTAATGATGATAATAATAAAGTATGCAAGCTTAAACGGTCCATTTATGGACTCAATCAAGCCTCCAGAAGTTGGAATATATGATTTGATGAGACAATCAAAGAATTTGACTTCATCAAAAATATAGACGAGCCTTGTGTTTACGGGAAACGTAATGGGAGTGTTGTTGTATTTCTTGTATTATATGTCGATGACATATTAATCATCGGGAATGATATTCCAATGATGCAAGCCACAAAACAATGGTTATCACATAATTTCTCCATGAAAGATTTGGGAGTAGCAGCCTACATCCTCGGCATTAAGATCTACCGTAATAGATCTAAGAGGTTGTTAGGACTTTCTCAATCTACGTACATAGATAAGGTTTTGAAAAGTTTCAAAATGTAAGATTCCAAAATAGGTAATTTACCTACTTGTCATGGAATCTAATTATCTAAGGAGCACTGTCCACATACTCATTCAGATAGAGAGCGTATGAGTAGGATCCCTTATGCTTCAGAAATAGGATCGATCATGTATGCCATGCTATGTACAAGACCTGATGTCTCTTATGCTCTTAGCATAACGAGCAGGTATCAGGCAAATCCTAGTGAGCAACACTGGGCAGTTGTCAAAACAATCCTCAAGTATTTGAGAAAAACTAAGGATGTGTTTTTGACATATGGAGATTGTTCTGAGATGAAAGTCATTGGTTACTATGATGCGAGCTTTCAGACTGATAGGGATAATAGCAGATCGCAAACAGGATTTCTGTTTACTTTGAATGGTGGTGCTGTCAGTTGGAAAAGCTCAAAGCAGTCAACTACATCGGACTCCACCACTGAAGCCGAGTATATTGTAGCATTTGAGGCTACTAAAGAAACAGTCTGGATAAAGAAGTTCATCACAGAGCTGGAAGTGCTTCTCGCGATAAAGAATGGTGTCACGATGTACTGTGACAACAGGGGCGCCATTGCTCAATCAAATGAACCAAGGTCCCACCAGAAATCCAAGCATGTACTCAGGCGATTTCATCTCATTAGGGAGATTATTGAGAGAAAATAAGTTATTATAAAGAAAATACCTACAGAATATAATCTTGCAGATTCTCTGACTAAAGGGCTGACTCAACAAAACATGATAGGCACACCCGAGAGTATGGTGTCCAGATTCATACTAGTTGGCTATCGTGCAAGTGGGAGATTGTTAGAGATATGCCCTATACCCAACTTGTGGATGGGCTATATGTACATATATTTGTAATATTTATATTAATTAATAAAATGGAAATCTTTATTATATGTGTCTTACATAAATTATATAAATCATCAAACACTGTAATAAAGCCCTTATAGTAATAAAATGATGGCTTCCATGCCTTATGAGAATCATTACTCTCAAACGTTCCTAGTCATAGTTTTGTGAATAATCTGGGCGTTCTCAAATCCGAGAGACTAGCATGATGATATGATATGCCCTTAAGTGGGGTAGCCAATCTCATAGGCTACTAGCGGAGATCCGTCCGCTTGGTGTATCACATGGATGCATGAGTTGCTCGTGTCTATCGAACTGACCGCTGAAAGTTTTCATATGGAGTGTTTATCCCATGTGTCTGTGAGAACTTTCATGTATCGATTATATGACTAGTCCTTAGACTTGAGGTCTTTACAATCTTATGTGTGGATCAAATAACTTTGAAATTCTCCTTCCCCGGTTCAAAAGATCTGGTCATAAGGGTATGATTGAGTCATTTGTTGAAACACATGAAGTTTGTAAAGATACAACAGCGAATCGCCACTCTCTCGGATAATATTTTCTTATAAGAGTAGTATTACAGTTCGCTGGTTGATATGTGTGATCAGTGCTTGAGACTGTGGTCACAACGGAAGAATCATGTGAGATTCTTGGGTTAGCACGATTCATAACACTATCAACATCATACCTTTGACCATATGGGTAGACACTTTTCGTACCCTAGGTCAATAGGTGGGGATACAGTGAGGCGAGGGACCGTATCATATGTAAATCGCATACAGAATGGGTATATATATCTTTCCTTCTCATTTGGGGGCCTTGGCATGTTGCTAGATGTCAACCTTGGTCATTGAAATCGAACGACCATCTGATCGGAGTATAATTTATGTTCGATTAAATTATCACGATTCATTTCATGTCCAACTTGAGGGGAACCCAAAAGGTCACAAACAACAAAGTCGAAATCAATGGTTAACAGTGCACAGTACAAATATAACAGCATATATGATTGCTGTATGAATTGTTCATAAATGGTTCAATGTGTTTAATTATTGAACAGATCATTTATGAGGTTCCATAGTGGCTTAGGGATTGGTGAATGATGATGGGGGCACTTTGGGAATTGGAATAAAAAAAATTTACTATTCACGTGAATAGTAAAAAAAATTTTGTTGTTTTTTTTGAATTCCAATTCTGCCCAAACTCTTATTAGGGTTTTATAATCTCATTAAACCACTAAATTAAGATCCAATGGCTAAGATTAAATTAGCTTTTATCCTACATTGGATTCTTAATTAATTTTGTTGTCTTTGGAGTACTATATAAACCCAAAGAATTCTTCACAAATTTTTACACCAAACATTTTATATCTTGGGTTTATATAAGTGAGCAACTCTAAAGTTTAAGAGTAAGCCACTGATTTTGAGGATCCTTAAGTCTAATTGACTAGAGGAACCTCGAGTTAAAAGTTTTGAGGTATTTGCCTAGGCTAGCTCCAAGGGAAAAATACTTGTGCACTCAAGGCGTAGTCTTGCCGTTGAATTTTGGCTTTGGTTTGTGCATATTTGGAGGCCACACACTTGGGTGGTTCTTTGGAACGTGGAAGAGCTTGCCGAGTTCGAGAAAAGCATGTAGATTGGAGGGAGGATTAGAGGAGTCTGCGGTTCAAGTAAGTCTTTTTCTTTCTTTATTTTATTTAGAGTTCTTATGATAGTTAACATGTTTAG
Source organism: Zanthoxylum bungeanum (assembly GCA_019454045.1). Taxonomy (NCBI): domain Eukaryota; kingdom Viridiplantae; phylum Streptophyta; class Magnoliopsida; order Sapindales; family Rutaceae; genus Zanthoxylum; species Zanthoxylum bungeanum. Next base: position 93,790 of record SKCR01003391.1, on the reverse strand, counting down.
GTTATGTTCTTTGCATGTTTTATGAGTTTTATGCTTAGAATATATAGTAACATGCCTAGGCTTGTAGAATAATCAAAACAAATGATTCTTGGGCAAAGGGAAAGCGACGTAATAATTTTAATTTTCCGCTGAACACTCGCGGCCGCTACTCATATGGTGTTTGGGAAGCGGCCGCGAGTGCGCAATGGAAAATCAAAATTATTATGCCGCTTTCCCTTTGCCCAAGACCCATTTGTTTTTATTATTCTACAAGCATAGGCATGTTACTATATATTCTAAGCATAAAACTCATAAAACATGCAAAGAACATAAACCTAAATATGCTAACTATCATAAGAACTCTAATTAAAATAAAGAAAGAAAAAGACTTACTTGAACCGAAGACTCCTCCTGTCCTCCCTCCAATCTACAAGCTTTTCTCAAACGCAGCAAGCTCTTCCACGTTCCAAAGAGCCACCCAAGTGTGTGGCCTCCAAAGATGCACAAACCAAAGCCAAAATTCAACGGCAAGACTACGCCTTGAGTGCACAAGTATTTTTCCCTTGGAGCTAGCCTAGGCAAATACCTCAAAACTTTTAACTCGAGGTTCCTCTAGTCAATTAGACTTAAGGATCCTCAAAATCAGTGGCTTACTCTTAAACTTTAGAGTTGCTCACTTATATAAACCCAATATATGAAAGGTTTGGTGTAAAAATTTGTGAAGAATATGGGTTTATATAGTGCTCCAAAGACAACAAAATTAATTAAGAATCCAATGTAGGATAAAAGCTAATTTAATCTTAGCCATTGGATCTTAATTTAGTGGTTTAATGAGATTATAAAACCCTAATAAGAGTTTGGGCAGAATTGGAATTCAAACCAAACAACAAAATTTTTTTATATTCACGTGAATAGTAAATAAAATTTTATTCCAATCCCAAAGTGCCCCCATCATCATTCACCAATCCCTAAGCCACTATGGTAAGGAAAATAACGGTTACTTTGACTATACTTTTTCTATCATAACTGTCCAACACGTGGGTCACCAATCCCCCCATCATCATTGTGCTAATTATTTATTACATATACTTTTTCTATCATGTGTAAATATTCTGAGTAATAAGAAAGGAAACTAACGGTTACTTTGACTTGAGATCGACGTCATGGTACTCAAAGATCACCCATGCCATGTACTATACCTGACTTGCCTAAGCACAATGAATGGAGTACTTGCTTTCAGAATTTACTTGTTTCATTTATTTCTTGATGAGCTTAAGTTTTATGATTTACACAAGATATTTGGTTCTTTACTTTTTACGCTATTTAAAGAAAAGCATGAATTATTTAAAATATTTGAGATTCTAAGAAAAAAGGATTTGATGAGAATGTTTTAGGAAGTTTTAACTTTAAAAGAATGATTTTTGGAGGCATGAGGGGAAAACCCACCTCAAATGTAACTTGGAATTGACGGATCCAGTAACATGTGCACATGTAGTTTCAGGACTAGGGGGATGGTGATACGTAACATTCCAGATCCTGCCTCAGGGTCAGGATGATGGCATTGATTAGCACTATTGTTGAGTTCTAATATAGGTCCCAAGAATCATGAAAATCAAGCACAAAAACGCATGAATACATCAAAGGAGTAAGGCGGAATACATAACTCACATTGAACGGTTTGAGATGCGAAGAATATAAGCCTTCAAGCTCCCTCCATAAGCTCGCCCAAGGCTTCTCCTTGCTATGGATTGCTCGATTTTGATGGTGGTGGTCTCCTCCATGATCGGCCATTGATGACTCCATGGAAGCTCAAAGCTTCAAGCTCCAAAAATAAATCCAAGCTCATGAAGACACTTCCCTATCACCTATGTATCACTCAAGGTGTGCTAGCACATCATCTTCTTCCTTGCTTCTCATAGATTCGGCCATCACCAAAAATGAGAGAAGAAATTTGGCTCCAAGCCGTGAGGAAGAGAAGAAGAAAAGAGAGGGAAAAAGGTTTCAACAAAAACGTAAAAGGGGGAGAGAGGAGAGAGAGAAAAAGTGTAATAAGGTTTATATTTAATTTCCAAAATAATTAAAACATTTACCACTTTTATTTCTAATAATCAATTCCTTTTACTTTTCAAAAAAGCAAAAGTCAAAAAGCAAAAGTGCTTTTCAATCAATTATCACTATTCACATCAAGTCACTTTATTAAGTGACAATATGTCATGTCACATCACTCAAGTGACAAATGATTTGACAATTGATGTGACTAGCGATTTGACGCTTGATGTGACTTGCGTGCCGCGTTCGAATTCGAAATGCGAATGCGCTCGCAATCACTCTCGGGCTCGGGTTCGCTAATTCCAAATTAACGAATTTTCCGTCGCGTCGTAATTAAATGATTACGCCTAACGAAATCACTATTCACGTAGCTAATGAATTAATTCTAAATTAATTCGTTCGCCCGAATAAAATCTAATTTTAATTCTGCGTCAAAATCTAATTTCGATTAATATATCGAATATATTAATTTATCGATTAATTCCAAATTAATCGTTCTCTCTCTTTAACGATATTTTATCCGAGATAAAATATCTCTGTAATTAATCCCAGATTAATTTTCTCTCTCTTCCAATTAATCCCAGATTAATTAAAGTGCGAGTCATACATCATCGGTGAATCTTCAGGAAGCGACCCATGAGATCCCCAGATATGTTGGTAGTAAATACGGTCGTCGGACTATCCGAACACGTAAGTACCTCGTACTACGTTTATACCGATTTACAAGACACAAGGTTGGCTTCTAGCAAAGCGCCACGCCTACCCAATTCTCCAGAAATATTCTTACAGGAATATATAGATCTGTATCAAGCGTAGTATACCGTAGTATTGTGTATATCAGCCCAGTATCGGATAGTCACGTGCTAGGGCTGGGGCTGGATAAGTGTCTGCCCCGTCCGAAGCACATGTCGGATGTCTGGTAACTAGTCTCTATAATCGGATATACATGACCTTGTCATAATATCCGATGGCCGGCCAGCACTTAAGAGCACTAATACCGTATCCTGCGTGACATCATCTCCACTATGACTGGAGTGATACTTCCGTCTTGACATCACACCCAATACACTACGACTCTCTGATAAACCCAGAAGTGGTGTACGCATAACCGGTTAAAGCCCTGTACCACCAAGACCAAAGTCTACCGATTATCGCAAGTATTAGCGATGTAAGTCTCAGGTTAAGACTATACACACCTACCTTGATTTCGGCCTCCCATAGACACATAGTCATAATACCAATGGGATTCCGAGGGGTCTATCCAGAGCGAAGCTGTTTCCCGTACCATCGGTGAAACACAACCTCCTATCGCACTTGCATAAGTATCCGATACTTATATATGAGAACTATGTCGTTGTGCCCTCACAACGCACACAAGTGCAATACTAGCCTATTCCGCATTATCGATGTCCAGTCTCGATAATACTCCGGCTAGGGATATTTAATGATTAAACCTTGAGGGACTGATACTGTCTCATATCATTCTCAGTCCAGGAACTAATCATAGGGACCTCTCTTCATTTATATATCTATGGTGATCTAATCACAAATGATGAGAGTGCAATTTCCTTGTCACATAGTTAATTTGCTACAACAACACAATGATCTGTGCAAATAGTGACGCTATGGGTCATTTCGTCCAACAATCTCCCACTTGGCACATAGCCAGTCACTCAAGTGTCCTACACCCGAACTATGTACGGTTGGCTCAAACTGTTGAGAAATGCATTCGTCAGCGGATTTGCATGATTATCATCTTGATGCGATTTATTCGATCATCACATCGCCACGATATATGATCCGAATGAATCAGATGAGTATCTAAGTATGTATCTGGATCGTTGATGAGACCATTAATTCTTTAGCCTGTGCTGACGCCTAGCTCAGCTGCTAAGAAACTATATCTAATCTAATTAGATTTGTATCGACCCAAATGACTTCTATTGCTGCTTCAGCTGCAGCAACAACCCGCATTTGTTGTTTATTCGGTAACAGTATCTTACTTGGAAGATTTCCAGCTCACTGTACCGTTATTCAAACTATATAGTACCGTTTGCGACTTTTAGTCGTCTTTATCGGTTATAGGAAACTTGCTATAGTGACCCCAGTCACTTCAAGTTCTCCTTCTCCATAGACTAAGACAGCATCCTTAGTTCTCTAAGATACTAACGGATGTTCTTAACATCAATCCAGTGACTATCACTCGGATTGGCCTGTTTGTGAATCCATATGCTCAAAGCGTATGATACACCAGGTCTCGTACATTTTTCAATGTACGGTTTCTAGGAGAGTATTGCGAAAGCCAAGCTTTCACCGATATTTATTTATGGGAATATCATTTCCAAGAAATGACGTATTATCATTATTTTATAGGACAACCACTATCAGTGCGCTCCCACTAACCTTCTTATATATACACTAGAATTATTTTCGTTTTGAATTAAATCATACATCATTATGATTATATCAAAACGATAATTCCAAGAACCTAATGCTTGCTTCAATCCAATCATGGATCGAATAATCTGCATTATCCAAATGGATTTACCGTGGCAACAGGTAAAAAGTTGAATCGTAATAAACACAATGTTAATAACGATACCTTTCCGTTAAAGCCTAGCTTTATACGTTGGTATGTTGTCATCCATGTATGTCTTCCTAGAAGACATATAGTACCAATAGGCACAATGCCTTGTGGTACATCAACTAGTATCCAAACTGGTTGATATACATGTAATCCATTTCGGATTACATGACACTTTGCCATAATTAGGGAGTTGATACCTTGTATATCACTTCCTCATACGTAGTCATTTAGTATTCCTCAATAAGATAGACATCTTTATGAGGTGCGATCAGAAACCCATACCCAGGTTGTTTTCTGACTCTATCCGACCTACGCGGTTCTTTGTATTCAAAGATTAATGGTAATAGTCTCATCCTGGATGAACTATTCATGTTCTATTAAAATTCAGTGCCTTGAACAGTATTACTCCGATTTCCATCGAATTATACTATCCTCCCACTTACCACTGCATATCGGTATTCCTTTCAGGAAAACCGTATGGTGAGTAACAATATAATTGTTCTCTTGTGAGATGTATAAGTACAATATTTATGGTATCCCTAGGATAACCTACATTTGGCACTTATCCTATTTGGGTTTTAGTTTGGTATCATCCAAACATATGCCTAGCATACCCAAATTATCAGGAATGAGAAACCCGATTTCTTTCCCGTTCATATCTAATATGATATCTGTCAAACAGATTATTATGGAACCTTATTCAAAATAAGTTCTTGCACTGTTTAAAGCTTATCCGTTGAAGGAAATGGTAGCTCAGAGCGACTCGTGATTAACCTTATTATGTCTAACAAATTTGGTTAATCCGTTCGGACACACCGTCAAACTGACGTATTCCGGGAGGAGTCCTTATTTGAAAGAATACTATATTCATTCATAAAAAACTAGAAACTTATTGCTTAAGTATTTTCCATTACAGTCTTACCATGACGGTTTAATACTTTAGCCGATCTATGTCTATTTCGTGTCGAAACTCTAAAAGTTTCGATTTGTGTTTCAAAAGAAACACATAACCATACGCGATGCCACATCCGTACAGGTCACGAAATATTCAAATCCATATCTAGCCTAGCTAGACATGGGCCCACTTGCTTCACTATGAAGTAGGGCTAACAGATCGGTGGCATTTACACTTTTACCAAGTAAATAGTGTTTTAGGCACTTTGCCCAAATAGACTAGATTCGTAGACTTTATTTGAATGGAATCAAATCAGTCCTAGTACCCGCTCTTCAAAAGTGCGGATATACGATTCTTGTTTAGTAGTGTCCCTGACAACTATGCCACAATTAAGTTTCTTAACTGATCAAATCAATTTAAGCTATTTATTTGTCATGTTATATAATTGAGATATCATTTATATTCAAAATATAAATTCTGTTATTCACATCTAATGTGTTTATCTCAATATCATCTTTATATAATGAAACACTTTAGTGTTCTAGAATATAAAGGTACACACCGCAGCGGGTTATACGCGATATAGAGATAATATTTCTAGTCAAACTAGCTACATTTTAACAGTTTCTAAATTTAAGTACTAACCCGAAGGTGGTTCCTAAATTCAGATATCTACGGTTAAAACAGCGACTTTCGTCCCGTTTTCAATTCGCAGATAAATCTCAATTGAAGTCAGTATCCTGTTCAAAATAGATTCTGAACATCAATATATATATTTTATGTACCACACTAAGTATCTAAAATCCAATTTTAATACTTGCTGTGAACATAATTATGACAACATAATGGATTAAGCACTTAAGTTATCATTACATGATCTTCCAAAGATTATGCTCTACTATTTGCTTAACTCCAGGCTTAGGCATAATACGTTATTTTATCAAATAAAAAAGTTATTATTTTTCCAGGACCATCCTGAAATTTATTCCCAATTTGAAAAATAAAATCGTTTAAATACATTTTCGCCCAGGATTATGTCTTAAACATTAATCTTTCATTTTTATATCTTGATTCTAATAGTCCAACTATATAATCAACGATTTGTGGTACTATTTATTATAATGATTATAATAGTCCAACTATATAATCAAATATAATCTAAATTAATTAACCTCAATTACATTGATTACTATAGTCCAACTATAAAATCAACTGTAAACTGAAATTAATTAATTCAAATATATTGATTAATATAATCCAATTATATATAATCAAATATAATACAGTCCAACTGTTTATTAAAACAACAATTTAAATATTAGTCCAACTAACATTTAATCTAACGACGAAATAATTTGAATGAGCGCGTATGGCGAGTAATTGAACGAGTATTGCAAATTCAATTCTTGCCGCCTCCCACTATTTTTCGGCGAGCCTCTAACCCTCTGTCGAGTACTCGGGAAACCGTGTTTCCTAGTTGGCCAGGATCCCGTTAAATATCACACAATCTTGACTTTGGCCAATAAATTGTATGATAATTAACTAGGTAGATCTCGAAGATCAATTGGATCCCATCCAATTCCTATATCCAGTAGGCGGATATCCAAATCCTAAACATATATCTTATATATGCCAATACATCCAATGTATTACCTAACCTTTTTCCTCTGAATCAACTAAGCCTTGGCTTTGGCACAACAAACCTAGTGATCCCAGTCAAGCGCGACCCATTGACCATGGAAAGCTTCGTAATCAATGTCGATGGACAAGAAGTGGTCTTGACTTTGGCCAACAAACCACAACTTGGACAAGACACCGATATGGAACAAAGCCTTCGTGATTCAAACACATCTTCGACGGACAAAGGGCTTGACTTTGGCCAACAACCCAATGCCAATCTCGGATCTTGAGTAAGAATCACTCAATGGAAGGAAAAACACTTGATATTGAGCGAGGGTTTTTCGCGTGCAATTGGCTACCAATTTATTATCTTTATTAAGGTCTCATCATCATACACCCTTAAACATGCATTCTAAACACATAATAAAGCGCATATAAAATAAAATAATAATGATATGCGGATGGATACTTTACATTGATCCTAGATCAAATCTCTCATTTTCTCTCTCCAAAACTAGCACATGTAATTACTTCTACCCGTTACACTACACTTCTAAAGAAACCTCATTTACATTGAGGGGAATAGGTGAGAAGAGAATACAAAGAGTATAGAGGTGATAAGGCTGGACACGCAGGTCCAATTAATAAATCAAATTTATTACAATTTCCAAAATTGTCCCACCCGACTAATATCCATCTGATATACATTATTCATGCATCGCAACCATGTATTCACACAAGCATGTTATCAATCAATCTAATCCAATTAATTAATCTGATAATTAGTGATCATCCAATGTTCAAACAACGATTTGATTTTTGCGTGAGTCAAACTCGTTTTGCGAATAAGTACTCAAAGTACGAATTCTTGAATTAAATTAAACTACATAATTAAATCAATTTAATACGCATTTAATTCTAATTCACTATTTAATTCCAAATTAAATATTACACTTATTAACGAACCTTTACGACTTAAATTCCAAATTTAATCGCAACGGGTCTCAAAGCCCGATTAACATCTAATGTTTATTTAATTAAAGTCCAATGGGCTTTTAATTAATTTCTATAAGGCGTGGACTTTTGGTCAACTCGGGTCAAACCGAACAACCAAAATCCAATTCGGGAGTTACCCCATAAGCCCAGAAATCAATTTTAGCCCATAGGCCCAATTAAATAATTAAGGTCCATTAAGTCATAATTGGACTTTATGGATGCGGTTTTAGGCCCAATTGGATCCAACCAAATTTGCCTAAACTCAACTTTGTACAACAAAGCCCAAAAGCCCAATCACAACCTTAAAGGCCCAATTTCCAAAAATAAGCCCAATTAATTAACTTATAAAATTCTAAATTCCATAATTAATTAACCTAAGTGTAATACACAATTAACCACCCAATTAATATTTCTAAAACATCAATTAGCATACTTAATCATGCACTATAATGAAAAATAGTGTCCAACACAATCTATTAAAATCAAACCCATTTTACATGCTTTTGTTCTCGGCAATTAGGGGTTTTTCCAATCCGATTCGGTTTCAATCCAATTGAATCCACAATCATCATTCCCAAATCAATTAAATTCATCCAATGAATTAAAACAAAAAAACACAATGAATTTCATATTCAATGAATTCGGCCAAGCCACTTTAAAAGGAAAAAATTGTTCCAAATCAAAATTCAATCCAATTGAACTTCAAAACAACATTACCCAATTGTTTTAAGTCATCCAATGATCAAACAAACAAAATCACCAAGAAATTTAGGGTTCTTTAATTTCGGCCATCATAAGCAATTTGGGGAAATTTGTTCCAAACACAATTTCAACAAATTGATCCAATCAATCTTAAATTAAACATACTTTAAGCATTCTCATTCATCCAATTTCATAAAATATGCTCAAAATCAAGTTTACCCAAATTTGTCACTTTATGCCAACACAAAAAATTGGGGAAATTTGTTCCAAACACAATTTCTTCAAATTGATCCAATCAATCATTAATTCAATAACATTTAAGCATACTTAATCAATCAATTTAATCAAATCATGCTTCAATTGATTTTACCCAATTTGTCATGCCCAAAATTTGGGGAAAATTGAATCCAATCCAATTTCATGAAATTGATCATGCACAACTTCAATTAATCAACATACAAGCATACTTAATCATCCAATTTAACCAAATCATGCTTCAATTGATTATCCCCATTTTAACCCTAAAAGTTTCATGCTTGATAATAGCTCAAGATACCATTGTTGAGTTCTAATATAGGTCAAGAATCATGAAATCAAGCACAAAAACGCATGAATACATCAAAGGAGTAAGGCGGAATACATAACTCACATTGAACTGTTTGAGATGCGAAGAATATAAGCCTTCAAGCTCCCTCCATAAGCTCGCCAAGGCTTCTCCTTGCTATGGATTGCTCGATTTTGATGGTGGTGGTCTCCTCCATGATCGGCCATTGATGACTCCATGGAAGCTCAAAGCTTCAAGCTCCAAAAATAAATCCAAGCTCATGAAGACACTTCCCTATCACCTATGTATCACTCAAGGTGTGCTAGCACATCATCTTCTTCCTTGCTTCTCATAGATTCGGCCATCACCAAAAGAGAGAAGAAGAATTTGGCTCCAAGCCGTGAGGAAGAGAAGAAGAAAAGAGAGGGAAAAAGGTTTCAACAAAAACGTAAAAGGGGGAGAGGAGAGAGAGAGAGAAAAAGTGTAATAAGGTTTATATTTAATTTCCAAAATTAATTAAAACCATTTACCACTTTTATTTCTAATAATCAATTCCTTTTACTTTTCAAAAAAGCAAAAGTCAAAAAGCAAAAGTGCTTTTCAATCAATTATCACTATTCACATCAAGTAACTTTATTAAAGTGACAACATGTCATGTCACATCACTCAAAGTGACAAATGATTTGACAATTGATGTGACTAGCGATTTGACGCTTGATGTGACTTGCGTGCCGCGTTCGAATTCGAAATGCGAATGCGCTCGCAATCACTCTCGGGCTCGGGTTCGCTAATTCCAAATTAACGAATTTTCCATCGCGTCGTAATTAAATGATTACGCCTAGCGAAATCACTATTCACGTCGCTAATGAATTAATTCTAAATTAATTCGTTCGCCCGAATTAAAATCTAATTTTAATTCCGCGTCAAAATCTAATTTCGATTAATATATCGAATATATTAATTTATCGATTAATTCCAAATTAATCGTTCTCTCTCTTTAACGATATTTTATCCGAGATAAAATATCTCTGTAATTAATCCCAGATTAATTTTCTCTCTCTTCCAATTAATCCCAGATTAATTAAAGTGGGAGTCATACATCATCGGTGAATCTTCAGGAAGCGACCCATGAGATCCCCGGATATGTTGGCAGTAAATACGGTCGTCGGACTATCCGAACACGTAAGTACCTCGTACTACGTTTATACCGATTTACAAGACAAGGTTGGCTTCTAGCAAAGCGCCATGCCTACCCAATTCTCCAAAAATATTCTTACATGAATATATAGATCTGTATCAAGCGTAGTATACCGTAGTATTGTGATTATATGTATTTTGCTTAGGTTAAGACTATACACACCTACCTTGATTTCGGCCTCCCATAGACACATAGTCATAATACCAATGGGTTTCCGATGGGTCTATCCAGAGCGAAGCTGTTTCCCGTACCATCGGTGAAACACGACCTCCTATCGCACTTGCATAAGTATCCGATACTTATATATATGAGAACTATGCCGTTGTGCCCTCACAACGCACACAAGTGCAATACTAGCCTATTCCGCATTATCGATGTCCAGTCTCGATAATACTCCGGCTAGGGATATTTAATGATTAAACCTTCAGGGACTGATACTGTCTCATATCATTCTCAGTCCATGAACTAATCATAGGGACCTCTCTTCATTTATATATCTATGGTGATCTAATCACAAATGATGAGAGTACAATTTCCTTGTCACATAGTTAATTTGCTACAACAACACAATGATCTGTGCAAATAGTGACGCTATGGGTCATTTTGTCCAACAGCTCCTAGCTCTGGTTAGTGGTTTGGGGGACGACGATACGTAATGCCCCAAGACACTAGTTTGGGCGTATGTGGGGACATCGATACGTAACGCCCCAATGCGCAAGCATTCAGAGATCTCAGATACATGATTTTCTTAAAATATTTTCATATAGTTTTGAAAGAAAAGATCTGGTTTATACTCTATGAGTTCAGAAAGTAGTTTATGTTACGATCTTTTGATACAACATTACTAATACTATTTTTGATTTTATAGCTCCACTCACTGAGTTCTTTATGACTCACCCCCACTCTCCAATTTTGTAGGATCTTTCTGATGGTGACCCACGTGTTGGACAGTTATGACCATAACGTCACAAATTAACTATGTGACAAAAGGAAATTGCTCTTCTATCATTTGTAATTCGATTACCAAGATATATAAATGATAGAAGGTCCATATGATTAGTTCCGGATTGATAAGATATGAGACAGTATCAATCCATAAAGGTTTAATCATTAAATATCCCTAGTTGTAGTATTATCGAGATTGGACATCGATAATGCGGAATAGACTAGTATTACACTTGTGCGCGTTGTGAGGGCATAACGGCATAGTTCTCATATATTGGGTATAGGATACTCATGCAAGTGTAGTAAGAGGTTGTGTTTTACCGATGGTACGGAAAACAGCTTCGCTCTGGATAGACCCCTTAGAATTCCATTGGTAGTATGACTATGTGTCTATGGAAGTCCGAATCAGGGTAGCTGTATTTGGTCTTAACCTGAGACTTGCACCGCTAATACTTGCGACAATCAATGTACTTTGGTTTTGGTCGTCCAGGGCTTTAACAGGTTATGTGTACGCCTCTTCTGGGTATATTGAGAATCGTAGTGTATTGGGTGTGATGTCGAGATGGAAGTATCACTCCAGTCATAGTGGAGATGATGATCACGTAGGATACGAAACTCGTTCTCTTATATGCTGCAGCTATCGGGATATTATGACTAGGTCATGTTTATCCGATTATAGAGACTAGTTACCAGAGATCCGATATGTGCTTCGTACGGGGCAGACAAATTTCCAGCCCCATGCCTTGCACGTGACATCCGATGCTCGATCGAAATACGCAATACTACGTATACTACGCCTGATATAGATCACTTATTCCTGTAAGGATATTTCTTGAGAATTGGGTAGGCATGGCGCTTTGCTAGAAGCCAACCTTGTCTTGTAAATCGGTAAAAATGTAGTACTAGGTACTTACGTGTTCGGATAGTCCGACGATCGGATTTACTGCCAACATATCCGGGGATCTCATGGGTCGCTTCCCGAAGATTCACCGATGACGTATGACTCGCACTTTATTAATCTGAGATTAATTACATGAGAAAGAAAATTAATCTGGGATTAATTACGGAGATATTTTATCTGGGATAAAATATAATTAAAGAGAGAGAACGATTAACTTGGAATTAATCGATAAAATAATATATTCGATATATTATATGAAATTGGATTTCGACGCGGAATTAAATTTAGAATTTAATTCGGGCGAACGAGTTAATTTAAAATTAATTCGTTAGCGACATGAATAGTGATTTTGCTAGGCATAATTATTTAATTATGTCGCAAAGGAAAATTCGTTAATTTGGAATTAGCGAACCCGAGCTCGAGAGTGTTTGCGGCCGCATTCGCATTGCGAATTAAAATACAGCCCATAAGTCACATCAAGCGTCAAATCACTAGTCAATCGATTGATGTGAAGTCTAGTCACTTTGAGTGATGTGACAACTTGTCACTTGTGATTGATGGTGGTAGTTGGAGAGCTTTAATGCTTTTGCCTTTTTGACTTTTTGAAATTCAAAAATTTGGTATATGTTTAATTGATTTTGGAAATCAATTAACAAATACACAAAAACCAACTTCTTCTCTCTCATTTTTCTCTCCTCTCTCACACGCCCAGGGGCATTTTTCTTCTTCTAAAATCTGCCAAAGCCGAGAGTTTGGAGTAGGGAAATATGAAGTTTTGCGGCAAAATTTTCGGAGTACTAGCACGCTTTAGGAGTCTTGCGAAGGTGATAGGGAACCGCACCCGTGAGCATGGAATCACATCACAAAGCTTGGATCTTGGGGACATCTATGGCCGAATGGAGGAGGACCAAAAACAGCAAATGTCGTGAACATCAAATGGCATAAAAAGTTTTGTTCTTCGTCGCATCGTTCAATCGATCAATGTGAGTTTTCCACAACTTCTTTGAGTATTAGCACATGTGTTTCATTGCTTATAATGATCCTTGGGACCTTAGAGAAACCCAACAATGGTATCAGAGCAAGTATGAGCATGAAACTTGAACTTAGGGTTAAAATTGGGTAATTGTATTGAGCATGATTTGATATAATTACTACTTATTAAGTATGCTTAAATGATGTTTAATTGAAGTTGTATTGGATCAATTTCATGAAAAGTTGATTGGATCATTTTTCCCCAATTTGATTGGCTTGGCCGAATCTAAAGTGGCCCTAAATGTCTTGGTATTTTATGTTTTTGATCATTGGATGAGTTGGAAAACATTGGGTAATGTTGTGTGTGGATTTAATTTGATTGAAACAGAATCGGACTATTAAATCCCTAAAATGCCGAGACATATGTAGCATGAAATGGGTTTGATTTTTGATTAAAATGTGTTGAACATGTTTTGATCCTGATAACCATAATTAATTGTACAAATTTGTGTTTGCTAGTCAATTGCTTGCAACTGTTGTGAATAGTTGAATGCAAATTAGAAAGCTAGAGAAATGAGATGTATATAGTTGTGTGTAGAGAATATCGATTCTCACAACACGACAACTATAGGTATTGGATACTAGATCTCCCTTCTAGTTATTTAAAATATTGTTTAATGATTGTTTTGATATTTGATATCAGAACTTGCGACTATTGGATAGTTACTTGTTCTTTATAAACAGTTGTTAAATATTTTAATACGACTAGTAGTGTCATTATCGTAGAGATAAACATTAAGAAAATAATTTTTGGTAATATAAATAATTTAGAACAATAGTTTATGAAGTTTTTGTTGGAGTTTTAAGGGGGCAATACCGGGTAAAACGCAGCGGAACGCGGAAAATCAAAATTTTCTGATTTCAATAATTTTACCCAAAAAAATAGATTTTTCATTAATTATCGTTAGACTTCTCATAGTTCGCATTTTATTCATTTTGGTCCTCAAATTGTCAAATATAATTTTAAGTGATTTCAAACCAATCCCAAAATTATTTATACATGTCTAATACATGAAAATACAAATTGCAATTCAAGAAAACCAATTTCCCACAATTGCCGAGAGGTCCCCATATTTTCCACTTTTTACTTTGGTCCAAATTTGTTCAAAATAGTATTAGATGATATACAATCAACATCAAATTAAATGTACATCATATATACATCAATATTTAACACATATGTGAAAAGCCCCAAATTTAGAAGAGATATGAACCATAATTTCACAAATTATCCAATTAACACCAAATTAAATAAATTCCAACACTTTAATTGAATCTTTAGTACACCAAACAAGTCTCACCACCATGAATAAACTCACGAAAAAATCTAGGTCATCAATGAGTGGCTTAGAAACTCTAGAATGGCAATCAAAAGAATGCTTAATAACTATTTATAAGCTTTCTTTAATTATAATACATGCTTACATCTTTCTACCAGTTCCCAACCATTCAATCACATGCACAAAAGAGTAGAGAAAATTCTAAGCTACACAAGTTGAAGCCTAGAACTATAGAAACAATTTCTAAGTTGAAAAAGTTTAGGAAAAACTTACAAAATCCAAGTTTTTAGCTCAAGATTTCACCTTTCTTCTTCAACTTTCTTCTCAACTTTCTTTGTATTTGATTTTTGGTTACTTGAATTTTATGAAACAAATAAGAAACAAAAGCTTTTATATTTTCCCCAAGTTGGCCGAAAATGAGAAAAAATTAATAGCCTAGTATTTCGATTTTGTTTCAATTAATAAATGGAAAATGTTTTAATAAATTTTTGGTTATAAATCATTAAACTATTTAATGAAATCCAAAAATGTCCCAATTAAATCAATCTATTTAATCCAATCATATTAGGCTATTTGCTTACTATAATAAATACTATAATAAAGTAATATGATATTTATTATTTAATTAATTAATTTAATCATTTACATTTAAATAATCAAACAATTAAATACAAATATCTTAAATATATGTATTATATTTACATTAAATATTCAAAATACATATATTGATTATATGTATTTTGCTTAGGTTAAGACTATACACACCTACCTTGATTTCGGCCTCCCATAGACACATAGTCATAATACCAATGGGTTTCCGAGGGGTCTATCCAGAGCGAAGCTGTTTCCCGTACCATCGGTGAAACACGACCTCCTATCGCACTTGCATAAGTATCCGATACTTATTATATGAGAACTATGCCGTTGTGCCCTCACAACGCACACAGTGCAATACTAGCCTATTCCGCATTATCGATGTCCAGTCTCGATAATACTCCGGCTAGGGATATTTAATGATTAAACCTTCAGGGACTGATACTGTCTCATATCATTCTCAGTCCATGAACTAATCATAGGGACCTCTCTTCATTTATATATCTATGGTGATCTAATCACAAATGATGAGAGTGCAATTTCCTTGTCACATAGTTAATTTGCTACAAAACACAATGATCTGTGCAAATAGTGACACTATGGGTCATTTTGTCCAACAGCTCCTAGCTCTGGTTAGTGGTTGGGGGACGACGATACGTAATGCCCCAAGACACTAGTTTGGGCGTATGTGGGGACATCGATACGTAACGCCCCATGCGCAAGCATTCAGAGATCTCAGATACATGATTTTCTTAAAATATTTTCATATAGTTTTGAAAGAAAAGATCTGTTTATACTCTATGAGTTCAGAAAGTAGTTTATGTTACATCTTTTGATACAGCATTACTAATACTATTTTTTGATTTTATAGCTCCACTCACTGAGTTCTTTATGACTCACCCCCTCACCCACTCTCCAATTTTTGTAGGATTTTTCTGATGGTGACCCACGTGTTGGACAGTTATGACCCATAACGTCACAAATTAACTATGTGACAAAAGGAAATTGCTCTTCTATCATTTGTAATTCGATTACCAAGATGTATAAATGATAGAAGGTCCATATGATTAGTTCCGGATTGATAAGATATGAGACAATATCAATCCATAAAGGTTTAATCATTAAATATCCCTAGTCGTAGTATTATCGAGATTGGACATCGATAATGCGGAATAGACTAGTATTACACTTGTGCGCGTTGTGAGGGCATAACGGCATAGTTCTCATATATTTGGGTATAGGATACTCATGCAAGTGTAGTAAGAGGTTGTGTTTTACCGATGGTACGGAAAACAGCTTTGCTCTGGATAGACCCCTCAGAATTCCATTGGTAGTATGACTATGTGTCTATGGAAGTCCGAATCAGGGTAGCTGTATTTGGTCTTAACCTGAGACTTGCACCGCTAATACTTGCGACAATCAATGTACTTTGGTTTTGGTCGTCCAGGGCTTTTAACAGGTTATGTGTACGCCTCTTCTGGTTATATTGAGAATCGTAGTGTATTGGGTGTGATGTCGAGATGGAAGTATCACTCCAGTCATAGTGGAGATGATGATCACGTAGGATACGAAACTCGTTCTCTTATATGCTGGCAGCTATCGGGATATTTGACTAGGTCATGTTTATCCGATTATAGAGACTAGTTACCAGAGATCCGATATGTGCTTCGTACGGGGCAGACAATTTTCCAGCCCCAAGCCTTGCACGTGACATCCGATGCTCGATCGAAATACGCAATACTACGTATACTACGCCTGATATAGATCACTTATTCCTGTAAGGATATTTCTGGAGAATTGGTAGGCATGGCGCTTTGCTAGAAGCCAACCTTGTCTTGTAAATCGGTAAAAAATGTAGTACTAGGTACTTACGTGTTCGGATAGTCCGACGATCGGATTTACTACCAACATATCGGGGATCTCATGGGTCGCTTCCGAAGATTCACCGATGACGTATGACTCACACTTTATTAATCTGAGATTAATTACATGAGAAGAAAATTAATCTGGGATTAATTACGGAGATATTTTATCTGGGATAAAATATAATTAAAGAGAGAGAACGATTAACTTGGAATTAATCGATAAAATAATATATTCGATATTTATATGAAATTGGATTTCGACGCGGAATTAAATTTAGAATTTAATTCGGGCGAACGAGTTAATTTAGAATTAATTCGTTAGCGACATGAATAGTGATTTTGCTAGGCATAATTATTTAATTATGTCGCAAAGGAAAATTCGTTATTTGGAATTAGCGAACCCGAGCTCGAGAGTGTTTGCGGCCACATTCCATTGCGAATTAAAATACAGCCCATAAGTCACATCAAGCGTCAAATCACTAGTCAATCGATTGATGTGAAGTCTAGTCACTTTGAGTGATGTGACAACTTTCACTGTGATTGATGGTGGTAGTTGGAGAGCTTTATGCTTTTGCCTTTTTGACTTTTGAATTCAAAAATTTGGTATATGTTTAATTGATTTGGAAATCAATTACAAATACACAAAAACCAACTTCTTCTCTCTCATTTTTCTCTCCTCTCTCACACACGCCCAGGGGCATTTTTCTTCTTCTAATCTGCCAAAGCCGAGAGTTTGGAGTAGGAAAATATGAAGTTTTGCGGCAAAATTTTCGGAGTACTAGCACGCTTTAGGAGTCTTGCGAAGGTGATAGGGAACCGCACCCGTGAGCATGGAAATCACATCACAAAGCTTGGAGCTTGGGGACATCTATGGCCGAATGGAGGAGGACCAAAACAGCAAATGTCGTGTGTTGGTTTCTATAATATGTCCCAAACAAAGATTAAGCATGTGAAATACTATAAAGAATATATATGAACATGAAATATGGCGGAATCATACTTACAATGCCTTTGTGATAGCAGATGATCAAATGGTAGAAGCTCCAAGTGGTGGAGGATTCGGCCAAGAGGAGGAAGAAGACTTGAAGCTCCAAGCTATTGTATTCCAAGCTCTTTGATGGTTTCCCTATCACCTCTTTTGATCCCTTGCTTGTGCTAGCAAAAATGGAGAAAATGGAAGATCAAATCTTCCTTGCCCTTGTCAATGGAGTTCACGGCAATTTGAGAGAGAAGAGAGAGTTTTTGTGTAATGTCTTGATTAATTAATTTTTGTATTACCAAAAATCAATTTATATTTATGTTATAATTTATTAAATTAATAATAAATCTATGACATAAACCATGCAATGGCTTAGAGTGTCAAACACTCAAACTCCATGTAAAGCCTTTGAGTGAAATGCACACTATCACCATGCAATGCCTTAGAGTGTTTTGTACACTATTAACATGCAATGCCTTATCAATAAAATAATGCATATAATGACAGTGTCATGTGGGCCCCACACGTTTCCCAATGAAAGTGGGCCCACGTCCACTCACGCGTTCGGGTTCGATATTTCCGAAATACCGAGCTAGCGTCGCGACGTTAATTAAATCGGATTTAAATAAATAATCGCTCCTAGCGAAATTATTATTTACGTCGCTTACGAATTAATTCTAAATTAACTCGTATGCCCGAATTAAAATCTAATTTTAATTTCGCGTCGAAATCGAATTTCGATTATTATATCGAATATAATAATTTTATATCGATTAATTCCAAATTAATCGTTCTCTCTCTCTGAATAAGGCACTTTATCCGAGATAAAGTTTCTCCGCAATTAATCCAAGATTAATTAAGTTCGAATCAAATATCATAGGTGAATCTTCAGGAAGCGACCCAAGAGATCTCCGGATATTTTGGCAGTAAATACGGTCGTCGGATAATCCGAACACGTACGTACCTCGTACTACGTCTTTACCGATTTACAAGACAAGGTTGCTTCTAGCAAAGCGCCATGCCTACCCAATTCTCCAGAAATATTCTTATAGGAATATAAGATCTGTATCAGGCGTAGTATACCGTAGTATTGCGTACATCGATCCAGTATCGGATGATCACATGCTAGGCCTGGGGCTGGAGATGTGTCTGCCCCGTACGAAACATATATCGGACATCAAGCAGCTAGTCTCTTTAAATCAGACAATCCTGACCTAGTCATATTGTCCCGAACGGTTGCAACCTTTTATAGAGTACTAGTTCTGTGCCCTGCGTGATCATCGCCTCCATATGTCTGAAGCGATACTTCCATCTTGACATCACATCCAGTACACTACTACGATTCTCGATAAACCCAGAAGAGGTGTACACAGAACCGGTTAGGGTCCCCAACCACCAAAACCAAAGTTTACCGATTGTCGCAAGTACTAGCGATGTAAGTCTCAGGTTAAGACCATATACACCTACCCTGATGCGGCCTCCCATAGACACGCAGACATACTACCAATGGGATTCCGCGGGGTCTATCCAGAGCGAAGCTGTTTTCCGTACCATCGGTAAAACACAACCTCCTATTGCACTTGCATAAGTATCCAATACTTAAATATATGAGAACTATGCTGTTGTGCCCTCACAACGTGCACAAGCGCAATACTAGTCTATTCCGCATTATCGATGTCCGATTCGATAATACTCCGACTAGGGATATTTAATGATTAAACTTTTATAGATTGATACTGTCTCATATCATCTCAATCCAGTATTAATCATATGGACTTTCGCCATTTATTAATCAAAGTAAATATTATTACAAAACGGCAAAAGGCAATTTCATTATCACATAGTTAATTTTGTACAATAATACAATATCATTTACAAACAGTGACGCTATGGGACATAATGTCTAACAATCTCCCACTTGGCCTATAGCCAGTCACTCAAGCATCTAATACCCGAACTATGTATGTGTCGTTCAAAAACTTGCTGAAGAACAGCCTTCGTCAGCGGATCTGCAATGTTGTCATCTGATGTGACCTTCTCGACCTTTACATCGCCAATAACCGATGTATAATCTCCCGAATCAGATGGTAACGTCGAAGAACATGCTTGGACCGTTGATGAGACCTTGGTTCCTTAGCCTGTGCTATAGCCCCGTTATTGTCACAATACAATGGAACGGGCTCAGCTGCTAACGGAACTACTCCTAATCCGATTAGGAACTTTCGGATCCAAAACTGCCTCCTTTGCTGCTTCAGATGCAGCGATGTACTCCGCTTCTGTTGTTGAATCGGCAACAGTATCTTGCTTGGAAGATTTCCAGCTCACTGCTCCGTTATTCAAACAAAAAATGTACCCGACGACTTGTAGTCATCCTTGTCGTGTTGGTGGAAACACTCGGTATACCCCCAGATACCGCAATTCTCTCCACCTCCATAAATTAAGAAAGCATCCTTAGTTCGTTTAGATACTTAGGATATTCTTAACTGCTATCCAGTGACCTTCACCTGGATCGGCCTGATAGCGACTGCACATGCTCAAAGCATATGAGATATCAGGTCGTGTACATATCATGGCATACATGATCGATCCGACTGCCGAGGCGAACGGTATCCGACTCATGTTGTCCCTCTCTTCCTGAGTCTTAGGACACATGTCCTTAGATAGAGAGGTACCTCGTACCATTGGAACCAATCCCCTCTTGGATTGTTCCATGTTGAATCGCTTCAACACTTTATCAATGTATGTACTCTGGGAGAGTCCAAGCAGCTTTCTAGATCTATCCCGGTAGATTTTTATTCCAAGAATAAAGGCTGCTTCTCCCAGATCTTTCATGGAGAATTTTAATGAAAGCCAAGCTTTCACCGACGTCAGCATGGGAATGTCATTGCCTATAAGCAATACGTCGTCGACATAAAGGACAATAAAAGTAAGTGCTCTCCCACTAACCTTCTTGTATACACAAGGGTCATCTGCGTTTTGCACGAAATCATATTCCTTTATGATCTCATCAAAACGCTGATTCCATGACCGTGATGCTTGCTTCAATCCATAAATGGATCGATTTAACTTACAAACCTTGTTTGCAAGTCTAGGTACGATAAAACCGTCAGGCTGTTGCATATAAACATCCTCCAAAAGGTTTCCGTTAAGGAAAGCGGTTTTAACGTCCATCTGCCATATCTCGAAGTCGAAATATGCAGCTATTGCAAGCATTATCCGAATGGATTTAATCATGGCAACGGGTGAGAAGGTTTCGTCATAATCAATACCATATTGTTGACGATACCCCTTCGCTACAAGCCTAGCTTTGTACGTTTGTATGTTGCCATCCATGTCGGTCTTCTTCTTGAAGATCCATCTGCATCCAATAGGCTTTACGCCTTCTGGTGCATCAACCAGTGTCCAAACTTGGTTGGCGTACATGGAATCCATCTCGGACTTCATGGCTTCTTGCCATAAAGCGGAATCGATATTTTGTATCGCTTCCTCATACGTAGCCGGCTCATTATCCTCAATAAGATTAATATCTATATGAGGTGAGATCAGGAACCCATACCTCTCAGGTACTGTTCTGACTCTCTCCGACCTACGCGGTCCTTGTGTATGTGAAGTTTGTGGTACAGACTCATCCCGGACGGTCTGTTCTTGATCCGTCGTTGATTCATTGCCAGGAACAGTATCACTACGATCTTCATCGAGTTCTACTTTCCTCCCACTTACCACTGCATTTAAAAAATCCTTCTCAAGGAAAATGCTGTAGAGCAACAAATACTTTGTTCTCTTGTGGGTGATAGAAGTAATATCCTTTGGTTTCCCTAGGATATCCTACGAAAAGGCATTTATCAGATTTGGGTTCAAGTTTGGTACCTTCCAAACGTTTAAATATGCCCAGCATCCCCAAATCTTCAGGAAAGAGAAACCTGGTTTCCTTCCTGTCCATTTCTCATATGGAGTCTGTTCAACAGACTTCGACGGTACCTTATTCAAAATAAGTATAGCACTGTTTAATGCGTATCCCCAGAAGGATATTGGTAGCTCAGTGCGACTCATCATTGACCTCACCATGTCCAATAAGGTGCGGTTTCTCCGTTCGGACACACCGTTTTAATTGCGGTGTTCCAGGAGGAGTCCACTGCGAAAGAATACCATATTCTTTCAAGTAATCTTGAAACTCATAACTTAAGTACTCGCCACCACGGTCTGACCGTAATGTCTTGATACTCTTCCCTGTTTGTTTCTCCACTTCGTGTCGAAACTCTTTGAATTTCTCAAAAGTTTCCGACTTGTGTCTCATAAGATACACATAACCGTAACGAGATGCATCATCTGTAAAGGTTACGAAGTAGTGAAATCCACCTCTAGCCTGGCTAGACATGGGCCCGCATACGTCAGTATGTACAAGAGCAACAGTTCTGTGGCACGTTCACCTTTACCGCTAAAGGTGATTTAGGCATTTTGCCTAAAAGACAAGATTCGCAGACGTCATATGAATTGGGATCAAATTCGTCCAAGTACCCACTCTTCGAAAGTGTGGATATGCGAGTCTTGTTGATGTGTCCCAGACGACAATGCCACATATAAGCTTCATCTTTTAGATTATTTCTCTTGAGCCTTTTGTTTGTCATTTTAGGAGATTCATTTATATTCAAAATATAAAGACCGTTATTTGCAACAGCTGTGCAAATTTCTGCATCATTTTTATATAAATAACACCCAGTGTTCCTGAATACAAAAGTGTAACCCTGCTGGGTTAACAAGGATACAGATATAATATTCCTAGTTAAACTAGGTACAAAATAACAGTTCAAAAGTTTAAGTTCATGCCCTGAGGGCAGTTCTAAAACAAAAGTCCCGACGCCAAAACAGCAACTGGTGTTCCGTTTCCAACCCGTAGATCCATCTCCCCGATGCCAGCCCCTGCTATCCTGCAGATCCTGCAGATCCTGCATCAGCATCGACACTGACACACACAACCAGAATCAAATCAAAAATTTTTAAAACTAGAATATTTATTATATCAACTAACAATAACACTATAGCATAGCATGCTCCATCCTTGATATCCTCCTTCTGCCCTTTGCCATTCGGCAGTCACGTTTCCAGTGACCCCTCTTGCCGCAATTGAGGCAGATGTCGAGAGATTTGTCCTTTGGCTTCCTAGAAGCCACTGTCAACTTGCCTTTGCCCTTTTTCTTGAACTTCTTCTTCCTTGCACCTCCAATTGCCTTGGGCCACCCTTTGGCGCATGAGAGGTCGATGCAAAATGCGCCTCGCGCTTGCTCCCCTTTAGGAGTTCCCTTTCGGATTCCTTCAGATAGATAACAGCTCTCCAAGAGTGTCATCTGTATCCATCAACTTGTAGTTGACTATGATTTGTTTCCAAGTATCAGGAAGTGTACTGCAAGATCATATCTATAGTCAGCTCAGCCTCCAAGACTATTCCCATATTGGCCAACTCATCAATATCGGCGATCATTTGAGTCCCGTGGGCTTCAACTGATGCGCCATCTGTCATCCGGGAGCGAAAGAGTTTCCTTACTAGCTCGTACCTCTTCATCCGCTTATTGGTGCGGTGAAGATCACGCAATCTTGCCATCATGTTATAGGGATCCAAGTCCCTATTCTGGCGTCTGAAATGCTGGGTCATTGCAGCTAGCATAACTGACTGAGCTTGGTCACAATCGTCACTATGAGTTTTCCATAACTCTAGCTCCAGTGGCTCAGTGGGTCAGGCGGGAGAGGTCTCTGAATAGTATACAGTATCCTCTCAGCCCCAAGCACTATCTTGAGGTTCATTTCCCAGTCGGCAAAGTTTGTCCCTTTGAAGACATTATCGCCCATGATTATGTCGCGGATATTACTTTGCCTATCATCTTGACAACTATAGTCCAACTATAAAGTCAACGATGTTATGGGTACAGTCAAACTGTTACAAAATAACAATATATTAGTCCAACTAATTATTAAAATATTGACGAAAATGATTTTGAAAGACGCGTAAGGCTAAGTATCTGAACGAAATTGCAAATTCAATAATAGCCTCCCACTATTTTCTTCAAGTTTCTAACCCTCTGTAGAGAACTCGGGAAATCTAATTTCCTAGTGGGCTAGGATCCCGTTAAATAACACACAATCTTGACTTTGGCCAATAAAATTGTATGCTATTTAACATAGGTAGATCTCCATGATCAATTGGATCTCATCCAATTCCTAGATCCGGTTAGGTGGACATCCAAGTCCGAAACATATGTATAATGTCAATGTATCCAATACATTTTCCTAACCATATCCTCCGAATCAACTAGGCCTTGGCTTTGGCCAAAAACAAACCTAATGATTCCGTTAAGCGGGACCCATTGACGAGGAAAGTTTCGTAATCAATGTCGTTGGACAAAAAGTGACCTTGACTTTGGTCAATAAAAATCACGATTTGGACAAGACACCGATATGCAACAAACTCTCATGATTCAAGTACATCCTAGGTTGATAAAGGTCTTGACTTTGGTCAAAAACAAACCAATGCCAACTTTGGATCTTGAACAAGAACCATTCAATGGAAGGATATTAGCTTAAATAATTGAGGGATTTTCGCGTAATTGGCAACCAATTTATTTATCTTTGTTAGGTCTCATCATCATACACACCCTTAAGCATGCTTCTAAAACATCATAAAGCGCGTAAAGTAAAATAATAGTGATATGCGGATGGATATATAAACAACTTGTTCCTAGAACAAATCACTCCCTTTCCTCTCCCCGCTAGCACTATTCTACAACTACCCAATTACATAATACAATAAGAGAAACCTCATCTACATTGAGGGGAATTAGGTGAGAAGAGAATACAAAGAGATAAAGATAAGGCTGGACACGCAGGTCCAATTTATAAATTCCAATTTACAATAATTTCTAAAATTACCCTTTCCCTTCTAATATCCATCCGATATACACTATTCATTCATCACATACATATATATTCAAACAAGACATGCTTTTACAACCAATCTAATCCAATTAATTAGTCTTAGTTAAAGTGATCATCCAATGTTCAAACAACGGTTTGATTTTGTGCGAGTCCAACTCGATTAAGAATAAGTACATAAAGTACGAATTCGCGAATTATATCGAACTACTAATTAAATCTAATTTAATTCGTATTCAATACTAATCCAATTATTTAATTCCAAATCAAATGTTTACACTTTTAATATGCTTTAAGGACTTAGATTCTAAATCTAATCCTATTGGGTCTCAAAGCCCAATAAACATCCAATGTTGAATTTAATTCAAGTCAAATGGACTTAGAATTGATTTATTAAGGCTTGGGCTTTTGGTCAATGTGGGTCAAACCCAATTGCCAAGCCCAAATAAGGAATCACCCTTAAGTGCCATAAAACCAATTTTAAGCCCATAAGGCCCAATTAAATTATTAAAGCCCATTAATTAAATTTTAATATTCCAAACATTAAAGTCCAATTAATTAAAGTGTAATACCAAGATTAATATATTAAACCAAATATTTCAAAAATACCCATTTAATTTATTAATCATGTATTTATCAAATTAAATGTCCAACATTAATTTTATCAAAAATCAACTCCATTTCATGTCCTTGTACATTCGGCCAAGATGAGTTTTTTTTGTGTCGATTTGTTTTTCAATCCGATTGAATTACTAATCTACGTCCCGTACACGTTCTAAGTCATCTAATGATCTTAAACACAAAAATTTCAATCCACTCCAAGTAGCAACACATTCGGCCAAGGCATGGATTAGGGGAAAAATCATCCAATGCATTTTTCATAAAATTGATTCCATATAACATCATGTTATACACATGCAAGCATACTTATTAATCAAATTTCATAAGAACATGCTTATATCAATTTCATCATGCCATTCGGCCAAGGTGAAGATATTGGGGAAAAATCATCCAATGCATTTTTCATAAAATTGATTCCATGTAATATCATTCTATATACATGCAAGCATACTTATTCATCAAATTTCACAAGAACATGCTTCAATCAATTTATCACACCCATTCGGCCAAGGTCAAATTTTGGGGAAAAATCATCCAATGCATTTTTCATAAAATTGATTTCATATAATTCATTTAACATACATCTAAGCATACTCATTCATCAAATTTCACAAGAACATGCTTCAATCAATTTTTCACAAATTTTAACCTAAAGTATTTCATGCTTAAACCTAGCTCAATGATACCATTGTTGGTTTCTATAATATGTCCCAAACAAAGATTAAGCATGTGAAATACTATAAAGAATATATATGAACATGAAATATGGCGGAATCATACTTACAATGCCTTGTGATGAAGCAGATGATCAAATGGTAGAAGCTCCAAGTGGTGGGAGGATTCGGCCAAGAGGAGGAAGAAGACTTGAAGCTCCAAGCTATTGTATTCCAAGCTCTTTGATGGTTTCCCTATCACCTCTTTTGATCCCTTGCTTGTGCTAGCAAAAATGGAGAAATGGAAGATCAAATCTTCCTTGCCCTTGTCAATGGAGTTCACGGCAATTTGAGAGAGAGAGAGAGTTTTTGTGTGTAATGTCTTGATTAATTAATTTTTGTATTACCAAAAATCAATTTATATTTATGTTATAATTTATTAAATTAATAATAAATCTATGACATAAACCATGCAATGGCTTAGAGTGTCAAACACTCAAACTCCATGTAAAGCCTTTGAGTGAAATGCACACTATCACCATGCAATGCCTTAGAGTGTTTTGTACACTATTAACATGCAATGCCTTATCAATAAAATAATGCATATAATGACAAGTGTCATGTGGGCCCCACACGTTTCCCAATGAAAGTGGGCCCACGTCCACTCACGCGTTCGGGTTCGATATTTCCGAAATACCGAGCTAGCGTCGCGACGTTAATTAAATCGGATTTAAATAAATAATCGCTCCTAGCGAAATTATTATTTACGTCGCTTACGAATTAATTCTAAATTAACTCGTATGCCCGAATTAAAATCTAATTTTAATTTCGCGTCGAAATCGAATTTCGATTATTATATCGAATATAATAATTTTATCGATTAATTCCAAATTAATCGTTCTCTCTCTCTAATAAGGCACTTTATCCGAGATAAAGTTTCTCCGCAATTAATCCAAGATTAATTAAGTTCGAATCAAATATCATAGGTGAATCTTCAGGAAGCGACCCAAGAGATCTCCGGATATTTTGGCAGTAAATACGGTCGTCGGATAATCCGAACACGTACGTACCTCGTACTACGTCTTTACCGATTTACAAGACAAGGTTGGCTTCTAGCAAAGCGCCATGCCTACCCAATCTCCAGAAATATATCTTATAGGAATATAAGATCTGTATCAGGCGTAGTATACCGTAGTATTGCGTGTACATCGATCCAGTATCGGATGATCACATGCTAGGCCTGGGCTGGAGATGTGTCTGCCCCGTACGAAAACATATATCGGACATCAAGCAGCTAGTCTCTTTAAATCAGACAATCCTGACCTAGTCATATTGTCCCAACGGTTGCAACCTTTTATAGAGTACTAGTTCTGTGCCCTGCGTGATCATCGCCTCCATATGTCTGAAGCGATACTTCCATCTTGACATCACATCCAGTACACTACGATTCTCGATAAACCCAGAAGAGGTGTACACAGAACCGGTTAGGGTCCCCAACCACCAAAACCAAAGTTTACCGATTGTCGCAAGTACTAGCGATGTAAGTCTCAGGTTAAGACCATATACACCTACCCTGATGCGGCCTCCCATAGACACGCAGACATACTACCAATGGGATTCTGCGGGGTCTATCCAGAGCGAAGCTGTTTTCCGTACCATCGGTAAAAACACAACCTCCTATTGCACTTGCATAAGTATCCAATACTTAAATATATGAGAACTATGCTGTTGTGCCCTCACAACGTGCACAAGCGCAATACTAGTCTATTCCGCATTATCGATGTCCGATCTCGATAATACTACCGACTAGGGATATTTAATGATTTAAACTTTTATAGATTGATACTGTCTCATATCATCTCAATCCAGTATTAATCATATGGACTTTCGCCATTATTAATCAAAGTAAATATTATTACAAACGGCAAAAGGCAATTCATTATCACATAGTTAATTTTGTACAATAATACAATATCATTTACAAACAGTGACGCTATGGGACATAATGTCTAACATCGTGAACATCAAATGGCATAAAAAGTTTTGTTCTTCGTCGCATCGCTCAATCGATCAATGTGAGTATTCCACAACTTCTTTGAGTATTAGCACATGTGTTTCATTGCTTATAATGATCCTTGGGACCTTAGAGAAACCCAACAATGGTATCAGAGCAAGTATGAGCATGAAACTTGAACTTAGGGTTAAAATTGGGTAAATTGTATTTGAGCATGATTTGATATAATTACTTGATTAAGTATGCTTAAATGATGTTTAATTGAAGTTGTATTGGATCAATTTCATGAAAAGTTGATTGGATCATTTTTCCCCAATTTGATTGGCTTGGCCGAATCTAAAGTGCCCTAAATGTCTTGGTATTTTTTATGTTTTTGATCATTGGATGAGTTGGAAAACATTGGGTAATGTTGATTGTGGATTTAATTTGATTGAAACAGAATCGGACTATTAAATCCCTAAAATGCCGAGACATATGTAGCATGAAATGGGTTTGATTTTTGATTAAAATGTGTTGAACATGTTTTGATCCTGATAACCATAATTAATTGTACAAATTTGTGTTTTCGAAATGTTAATTTGGGTAATTAATTGTGGCTTACACTTTGGTTAATTAAGTTATAAAATTTGGAATTTGGTAATTTAATTAATTGGGTCTATTTTGGAAATTGGGCTTAAAAGTGGTAATTGGGCTTAATGGGATTGGTTGTACCAAGATGGGTTTAGGCTAAATTGGTTGGATCCAATTGGGCCCAAAAACATATCCATAAAGTCCAATTATGACTTAATGGACCTTTAATAATAATTGGGTATAATGGGCCTAAATTGGTTTCTTGGCAAATAAGGGTGATTCCTTAAATGGGTTTTGGTAATTGGGTTTGACCCATGTTGACTAAAAGTCCATGCCTTAGAAATTAATTAAAAGCCCATTGGACTTTAATTAAATTAACATTGGATGTTAATCGGGCTTTGAGTCCCGTAATGGTTAGATGGGATCCAATTGATCTTAGAGATCTACCTAGTTAATTATCATACAATTTGTTTGCCAAAGTCAAGATTGTGTTATTTAACGGGATCCTAGCCCACTAGGAAACAAGGTTTCCCGAGTACTCCACAAAGGGTTAGAGGCTCGCCAAAAAACAGTGGGAGGCAAGTATTAAATTTGCAATATTTGTTTAGTTACTTGCCATACGCGCTCATTACAAATTTTTCGTCATATAAATTAATATATTAGTTGGACTAATAATTAATCGTTGTTTTAATTAAAACAGTTGGACTGTATTCAAACTATTTCATTTATAGTTGATTATATAATTGGATTATAGTAATCAATATATTTGAATTAACTAATTTCAATTAATAGTTGATTTTATAATTGGATTATAGTAATCAATATAATTGAAGTTAACTAATTTAAATTATAGTTGATTATATAGTTGGACTATAGTAATCATTATAACAATAGTACCTAAAATCGTTGATTAAATAGTTGGACTATTAGAATCAAGATAATTGAAAGATTAGTGTTTAAAACATAATCCTGGGTGAAAATGTATTTAAACGACTTTAATTTTCAAATTGGGAATAATGAATCAGGATAGTCCTGAAAACTAAGAAGTTACTTTATTTGATAAAATAACATCTTAAGCATAAGCCCGGAGTTAAGTAAATAGTAGAACATGATATTTGGAATATTCATGTGTTGATAACTTTAGTCCTTAATCCATTATGCTTGCCAAATAGACTCCTTAATTTCTTAATCAGAACTAAGGATTAGATCATAAGAGTTTGACAATGAAATTGAAGGATCTTCATAGATCTATTCTTAGATCTTAGAAGTACAAATTGCAATAGAAAACTCTTGGAGAGTTAATGGCTATGCTCAAGGAGACAAAGCCAAAGTTTGCAATAAGGCAAGAAGCGCAAGGCACATCTTACTTCGACATTCTAGAAGGCAAAATCATTATAATCTTCTGGGAAGACAAATGACATATCCCAAGATGTCTGCCTAAACTGTGGCAAACGGGGTCACTAAAGCGTGACTGCCGTATGGACGAGGCAGACATGAAGGAATTGAAGACGGGCAAGGCTCCGACTTCAAATATGTTTGTCATAAACGTGTTCGCAACTAGTATTAAAATTGGATTTTATATACTGAGTGTAGTACATAAATATGTACTGATGTGCAGAATCTGCTGAGAGCATGATACTGACTTCAGTTGAGATTAAACTGCGAATTGGAAACGGGACGAAAGTCGCTGTTTTAACCGTAGATACCTAAGTTTAGGAACTACCCTTCGGATGTGTACTTAAATTAGGAAACTGTTAAAATGTAACTAGTTTGTCTAGATACATTATCTCTATATCAGGGTTTAACCTGTTGCGGGTATACCTTTATATTCTAGAACACTAAAGTGTTTTATTATATAAAGATGACATTAAGATAAACACATTAGATGTGAATAACAGTATTCATATTTTGAATATAAATAAATCTCAAACATATCACATGACAAACAAATAGCTCTTCAAGCTGAATAAATCAGTTGAAACTTAATTGTGGCATTGTTGTCTGGGACACAATTTAACAAGACTCGTATATCCACACTTTTGAAGAGTGGATACTAGGACGGATTTGATTCCATTCAAATAATGTCTACGAATCTAGTTTATTAGGCAAAGTGCCTGAATCACCTTTACTTGGTAAAAGTACAAGTGCCACCGATCTGTTAGCCCTCGTTCATAGTGACGTAATTGGGCCATGTCTAGCTAGGCTAGAGGTGGTTATGAATGTTTCGTGACCTTTACGGATGTGGCATCGCGTTATGGTTATGTGTTTCTTTTGAAACATAAATCGGAAACTTTTATAGTTTCGACACGAAGTAGACAAACAGATCGGCTAAAGTATTAAACCATCATGGTTAGACCATGATGAAAATACTTAAGCAATAAGTTTCTCAATTACTTGAAAGAGTATAGTATTCTTTCAATGAGGACTCCTCCCGGAACACGTCCATTTGATGGTGTGTCCGAACAGAGAAACTGAATTTTGTTAGACATGATAAGGTTAATCATGAGTCGCTCTGAGCTACCATTTCCTTCAAATGATAAGCATAAACAGTACAGAACTTATTTTGAATAAGGTTCCATAAAATCTGTTAGACAGACTACATATTAGATATGAACCGGAAAGAAACTGGGTTTTCTCATTCCTGAATATTTGGTATGCTGGGCATACGTTTGGATGATACCAAACTAAAAACCCAAATCGAATAAGTGCCAAATTGTAGGTTATCCTAGGGAAACCAAAGTTTAGTACTTATACAACTCACATGAGAACAATGTAATTGTTGCTCGCCATGCGGTTTTCCTAAGAGGAATACCTATATGTAGTGGTAAGTGGGAGGAAAGTAAAACTCGATGAAAATCGAGAGTAATACTATTCCAGGCACCGATTCCTTAATGTAACACAAATAGTTCATCAAGGATGTAACTATACCAATAATCTTTGAATACACAAGAACCACGTAAGTCGGAGAGAGTCAGAAATAACCTGGGGTATGGGTTTCTGATCTCACCTCGTAAAGATGTCAATCTTATTGAGGAATACAAACTGACTACGTATGAGGAAGTGATACAAGGTATCGACTCCCTAACATGGCAAAGTGCCATGATGTCAAAAATGGATTCCATGTATACCAACTAAGTTTGGATACTAGTTGATGTACCAAAAGGCATTGTGCCTATTGATACTATATAAGTCTTCAAGGAAGACATACATGGATGGCAACATACCAACGTACTAAGCTAGGCTTGTAGCGAAAAGGTATCGTTATCAACATTGTGTCGATTACGATGAAACCTTTTACATGTTGCCATGGTAAATCCATTTGGATAATGCTTGCTAATGCTCCATGTTTCATTTATGAAATGTGGCAGCTAAATGCCAAAACTGTTTTCCTTAACGGAAACCTTTCGGAGGATGTTTATAACATCCTGACGGTTTTGTCGTACCAAAACTAGCAAACAAGGTTTGAAGGTTATTCGATCCATGGGTGGATTGAAGCAAGCATTGCGTTCTTGGAATTATCGTTTTGATGTAATCATGATGGTGCATGATTTAATTCAAAAACGAAAATGATTCGTGTGTATATAAGGAGGTTAGTGGGAGCGCACTGACAATAAATGTCTTAAATAAATGATGACATGTCATTTCTTGCAAATGATATTCCCATATTACAATCGGTGAAAGCTTGGCTTTCATGAAAATTCTCCGTGGAATTCTTGGGAGAAACAACCCTTATTCTAGGAATAAATATCTACTAGGATAGATCTAAAAGTAGTTAATAGTCTCCGAGAACTCGTACATTGAAATAAATGTACGCGACCTGATGTCTCATATACTTTGAGCATATGGAGTCACAATCAGGCCAATCCAAGTGATAGTCACTGGATTGATGTTAAGAACATCCTTTAGTATCTTAGATGATCTAAGGATGCTTTCTTATACTATGGAGAAGGAGAACTTGAAGTGACTGGGTCCACTACTGCAAGTTTCCTAACCGATAATAACGACTATAAGTCGCATAACGGTACTATACAGTTTGAATAACGAAACAGTGAGTTGGAAATCTTCCAAACAATATACTGTTACCAAATAAACAACAAAGTGGATTATTGATATAGCTGAGGCAGCAATAAAAGCCTTCTGGATTGATAATAAATCTAATTAGATTAGATATAATTATGTTAGCAGCTGAGCTAGGCTACAGCGCAGGCTAAAGAATTAATGGTCTCATCAACGATCCAGATATATACTTCAACTATTCATCTGATTCGTTCGGATCATACATCGTGGCGATGTGATGATCGTATAAATCGCATCAGATGATAATCATGTAAATCCGCTGAAGAAAGCATTTTCTCAGCAGAAATTTGAGCGAACCATACATAGTTCGGGTGTAAGACACTTGAGTGACTATAGGACAAGTGGGAGATTGTTGGACAGTTATGACCCATAGCATCACTATTTATACAGATCATGGTATTGTTGTACAAATTAACTATGTGACAAAGGAAATTGCCCTTCTATCATTTGTAATTAGATTACCAAGATATATAAATGATAGAAGGTCCATATGATTAGTTACAGATTGATAAGATATGAGACAGTATCAATCCATAAAGATTAATCATTAAATATCCCTAGTCATAGGATTATCGAGATTGGACATCGATAATGCGGAATAGACTAGTATTACACTTGTGCGCGTTGTGAGGGCTTAACGGCATAGTTCTCATATATTTGGGTATATGATACTCATGCAAGTGTAGTAAGAGGTTGTGTTTTACCGATGGTACGGAAAACAGCTTCGCTCTGGAGAGACCTCTTGGAATTACATTGGTAGTATGACTATGTGTCCATGGAAGTCCGAATTAGGGTAGGTGTATTTGGTCTTAACCTGAGACTTGCACCGCTAATACTTGCGACAATCAATGTATTTTCCTTCTTCTAAAATCTGCCAAAGCCGAGAGTTTGGAGAAGGGAAATAGGAAGTTTTGCGCAAAATTTCCGGAGTGCTAGCACACTTTAGGAGTCTTGCGAATGTGAAAGGGAACCGCACCCGTGAGCATGGAATCACATCACAAACTTGGAGCTTGGGGACATCCTTGGCCGAATGGAAGAGGACCAAAAACAGCAAATGCCGTGAACATCAAAGGGCATAAAAAGTTTTATTCTTCGTCGCATCACTCAACCGATCATTGTGAGTATTCCGCAACTTCTTTGATTATTCGCACATGTGTTTCATTGCTTATAATGATCCTTGGGACCTTAGAGAAACCCAACACCACGATCATCTTTTGGAGACATGGATTAGGGACAATAGTAGTACTGTAGTCACTAATTATGTTGGTCCATCATGTCAGACCTATATTCACATATAATGTAGTTTCTTTTGGTTTCTTTTTGATGTATGACAGTTACATGATTTTCAGATGTGTCGGTAAAGTTTAACTAGATTATATATATTTCTCTTTTGTGATTCATGCTTTAAGTAAATTCTATGAAATATGTGTGTGTGCATGTTGATGTGGTGATTATTTATCAGACTAATAAGTGAGATTTTCTCTAGTAGTAGACAATGGCTTAAGTGATAGTGGAAATTGTTACCTGCCAGTAATAAGCCTGGATTGAGGATGTTACAAATTTGGTATCAGAGCATGGTTTATGGGATAATGACTGCAGTGAGGGTGTAGCAGTGTCTTTTATATGTAGTATACCCGGGGTACTAATATATGAGAGATTGTTTCTCTAGTATCATTGTCCCAAAATATGTCTTATCCTTGTTGGTTTTAAATTTCCTAATAATTCGATTAATCAATTTCCTTTTTCCTATTTATTTAGCTATCATGCCACCCAAAGGTATAACCAAAGCAAGAGATAGACCCAGGTGTGGTATGGCACCCCAAGGTGTAGATCCAGATCATAGATCAGTGGCACATTCCCCTGAGCCAGATAGGGGACAAAGAGTTGAGTTTGTACATGAGGGTTGTGTAGGAGATGATAGGGGAAGACCCCTAGTTAAAACTAATGATGCAGTAGTTACGGGTTTGTAGTAGATTCGGCGTTCGGTTGAAGCTCTTGCTTAGTTCATTACCAGTTAGCAGTAGCCTTCAGGCCTAGAGCCGAGAGCTATAGAACCCACAACTCTCATTCCACCTCCACAAGTAGTACCTTCGTTGGCTCACCAGATAATAGTTCCCCCATGTAGACTGGATCCTCCCATTTTTCAAGCAGGACCCTCAACTTTACCTCATGAACCTCCTCTAGTAATAGTTCAGGTACCGCAGCGACAAGAACTACAAGTCTATTTGCATGATTTTCGAAAGCTTCATCCACCTATATTTTCAGGAGTAAAGTCATCCTTCGACCCATATGGATTTATTGAGGAGTCGGACCGTATATGTACTGTTTTGGGATGTTCGTTGGATAGGGCAGTAGAGTTAGTCATTTTTCAGTTGAGGGATGTAGCTAATACTTGGTTCAATGCTTTTCGAGATAGTCGGCGGCTGGGTGCTCCTCTATTGACTTGGACTGAGTTCAGTACAGCTTTTCTGTCTAGATTCCTGCTGCAGAGTGTTTGAGATGTCAGGGTTTGAGAGTTTGAGCAATTAGTCTAGGGGAACAGATGATGGTTTCTGATTATGATATACAATTTACTCGACTATCCCGGTACGCTCCACATTTAGTTAGTACTGAAGAGATGAAGGTGAAAAGGTTTGTCAACAGACTTCGGGATTACTTATTTCGGCCTATCCACTTTACAGAGATTACTAGCTATACCCGGGTTTTAGACGTTGCTCTTTGATTTAAGACGCGAGTTAGTGAGAGACAAACAAATGGAAGGTATCGGAAGAGGCCAAGATCCGAGGAGAGAGGTAGGTCGCAGCAGGGTGGCCCGAGTAGACAGCAGTAGACATCAGCTCCTCCCATTATACGCAGAGATATGGGGCCGATGCAGGGAGGTCCAGACCGCAGACCTGCCTAAAGTGTTATATCATGTGCGGTTTCTTCTCAGTCAGTGGCTCCACCTAGACGAGGTCCCGCAGTATGTTCAATTTATGGACGATCTCATTTAGGAGCTTCTCTAACTGGGAGCAGAGGTTGTTACCAGTGTGGACAAATGGGTAATCTAAAGACGGATTATCCTGTACCAGCAGACCAGTTGCCGCCTCCTAGTGCTACACCCTAAGCACCTCAACCACAACCCAGTAGGATTATGAGAGGATGAGAGCAGAAAGCAGCGGGCAGAGGCCAAACGGTAGAAGGAATGGGACAAACAATGGGTGACCGAGGACATGCTTCCACCAAAAGAGCTCAGGGTAGGGTGTATGTTAATGTGTCTAAGACATCCCAATGATCTTAAACATGATTATAGTGTGAATAATCAAGTGAGTTGCGGAATAAACTTACATTGATCGGATTAGAGATTTCAAAAATTCCTTTGTTGGATGAAAGCTCCAAGCTTTTGTTTTTAATTCCAAACTCAATGGTGAGTTTCCCTATCACCTCACAAGACTCCTTTAAATGCTAGCTTTGAAGATTTTTGAAGCAAAAATCAATGGAGAGAAAGTGCTATGTTCGGACAATAGGATAAGAATAGAGATGAAGTTGTTTTGTGTTGACTTGTTTCAAAAACAAAAGGCAAGTGTTACAAAACTTGCTCAACACACTTTAGTTGTTTTAAAAGTTGCATTAAATGCAACCAACTACTTCCATCACACTTGTGACAAGTTGATGTAAGTTAGTGGGTCCCACCACTTTGAATTAAAAATTCAAGATGACTTACACAACACACTATGGGCTCGGGTTCGTTTAATCCGATTAAACAAATTTTCCGTTGCGACGTAATTAAATCCAATTTAATTAAATAATAATGCCTAGCAAAATTATTACGAAAGTCGCTCACGAATTAATTCCAAATTAATTTGTTTGCCCGAATAAAAATCCAATTTTAATTCTTCGTTGAAATCCAATTTCAATTAATATATCCAATATATTATTTAATCGATTAATTTCAAATTAATCGCGCTCTCTCTTCTTTACCAATTTAATCCCAGATAAATTCTTACCGTAATTAATCCCAGATTAATTTTCTCTCTCATAATTAATCCCAGATTAATTCTGTTCGATTCAAATGTTATCGGTGAATCTTTGGGAAGCGACCCAAGAGATCCCTGGATATGTTGGAAGTAAATACGGTCATCGGACTATCCGAACACGTGCGTACCCCGTACCACGTTCTTACCGATTTACAAGACATGGTTGGCTTCTAGCAAAGCACCGTGCCTACCCAATTCTCTAGAAATATTCAACGAGGAATATATAATCTTTATCAGGCATAGTATATTATGTATTGTATATTACGAATTAATATCGGATGTCACATGCTAGGCCTAGGGCTGTAATTGTGTCTGCCCCGTACGAAGCATATATCGGATCACTAGCAACTAGTCTTTGTAATCGAATAATCATGACCTAGTCTTTGTAATCGAAGGTGTTATGCTATATATTTCGATTATTAAATCCATTTACAACCAATCAGCTTAACACTTTCTGGTGCATCAAACAGTGCCTAAACTTGGTTGGTATACATGGAATCCATTTCAGACTTCATGGCTTTTTTCCATAAAACGGAGTCGATACCTTGTATCACTTCCTCATACGTAGCCAGCTCATTATCCTCAATAAGATTAATATCTACATGAGGTGAGATCAGAAACTCGTACCTCTTAGGTTGTTTTCTGACTCACTCCGACCTACGCGGTTCTTATGTATTAGAAGATTATGGAACAGTCTCATCCCTGATGAACTGTTGGTGTTTCGAGAAGGGTTCGGTGCCAGGAACAGTATCACTCCGATTTTCATCGAGTTCTACTTTCCTCCCACTTACCACTGCGTCTAGGAATGCCTTTTCGAGGAAAATCGCATGGAGAGCAACAAATGTTTTGTTCTCTTATGGGTTATAGAAGTAATATCCTTTGGTTTCCCTAAGATATTTTACAAATAAGCACTTATCCGATTTGGGTTCTAGTTTGGTACCATCCAAACGTTTAACGTATGCCCAGTACCCCCAAATCTTTAGGAATGAGAAACCCGATTTCTTTCCTGTCCATATTTCATATGGAGTCTGTCCAACAGACTTTGACGGAACCTTATTCAAAATAAGTATTGCACTGTTCAATGCATATCCCCAGAAGGAAATTGGTAGCTCAGTGCGACTCATCATTTACCTTACCATGTCCAACAAAGTTCAGTTTCTTCGTTCGGACACACCATTCAGTTGAGGTGTTCCGAGAGGAGTCCACTATGAAAGAATACCATATTCTTTCAAGTAATCTAGAAAATCATTGCTTAAGTATTCTCCACCACGGTCCGACCGTAATGTTTTAATACTTTTTCCGGTCTGTTTTTCTATTTCGTGTCGAAACTCTTTGAATTTCTCAAAAGTTTCCGACTTGTGTCTCATAAGATACACATAACCATAACGCGATGCATCATCCGTAAAGGTTACAAAGTATTCATATCCACCTCTAGCCTGGCTAGACATGGGCCCACATAAGTCACTATGAATGAGGGCTAACAGTTCGGTGGCACGTACACATTTACCACTAAAAGGTGTTTGAGGCATTTTGCCTAATAAATAAGATTCACATACGTCATATGAATTAGGATCAAATTCTTCCAAGTATCCACTCTTCGAAAGTGTGGATATACGAGTCTTGTTAATGTGTCCCAGACGACAATGCCATAGATAAGTTTCATATGTGTTACTCAATTTGAGCCTTTTGTTTGTCATGTTATATGTTTGAGATTCGTTTATATTCAAAATATAAAGACCATTACTAACATCTGTTGTACATATCAAAATATCATCTTTATAAACAAAACACCCAGTGTTCCAGAATACAAAGGTATATCCACATCGGGTCAAATAAGATACAGAGATAATGTTTCTAGTCAAACTAGGTACATAATAACAGTCTCCTAAATTAATTACATGCCCCGAGGGCAGATTAAAATTATAGGTTCCAACGGCTAAAATGCCGACTCTAGTCCCATTTCCAACTCGGAGGTCGATCTCTCCTGAAGTCAGTCTCCTGCTAATCTGCATATCCTGCACATCAGTACATATATGAGTACCACATCCAAAATCAAAAATCCAATTTTTAAAACTAGAAATAGACATGTTTATTTCAATAACAAACATACTTGAAGCCGGAGCCTTGCCCGCCTTCACTTCCGTCATGTGCGCCTTGTTTTGTGTTGACTTGTTTCAAAAACAAAAGGCAAGTGTTACAAAACTTGCTCAACACACTTTAGTTGTGTTAAAAGTTCCATTAAATGCAACCAACTACTTTCATCACACTTTTGACAAGTTGATGAAAGTTAGTGAGTCCCACCACTTTGAATTCAAAATTCAAGTTGGCTTACACGACACACTATGGGCTTGGTTTCGTTTAATTCGATTAAACAAATTTTCCGTTGCGACGTAATTAAATCCAATTTAATTAAATAATAATGCCTAGCAAAATTATTACGAAATTCACTTACGAATTAATTCCAAATTAATTAGTTTTCCTAAATTAAAATCCAATTTTAATTCCGCGTTGAAATCCAATTTCAATTAATATATCCAATATATTATTTAATCGATTAATTCCAAATTAATCGCGCTCTCTCTTCTTTAGGAAATTAATCCCAGATAAATTCTTACTGTAATTAATCCCAGATAAATTTTCTCTCTCATAATTAACCCCAGATTAATTCTGTTCGAGTCAAATATCATCGATGACTCTTTGGGATGTGACCCAAGAGATCCCTTGATATATTGGCAATAAATATGGTCATCGGAATATCCGAACACGTGCGTACCCCATACCACGTTCTTATCGATTTATAAGACATGGTTGGCTTCTAGCAAAGCACCGTGCCTACCCAATTCTCCATAAATATTCAACGAGGAATATATAATCTTTATCAAGCATAGTATACTATGTATTGCATATTACGAATTAGTATCGGATATCACATGCTAGGCCTAGGGCTGGAATTGTGTCTGCCACGTACGAATAATATATCGAATCACTAGCAACTAGTCTCTGTAATCAGATAATCATGACCTAGTCATACTATCCTGATAGCTGCAGCATTTAAGAGTACTAGTTTCGTATCCATGCGTGATCGTCATCTCCATATGACTGAAGTGATACTTTCATCTTGACATCACACCCAATACACTATAATTCTCAGTAAACCCAGAAAAGACGTACACAGAACCTGTTAAATCTCCAGACGACGAAAACCAAAGTATACTGATTGTCATAAGTATTAACGATGCAAGTCTCAAGTTAAGACCACATACACCTACCCTGATTCGGATTCTCATAGACACATAGTCATACTACCAATGGGATTCCGAGGGGTCTATCCAGAGTGAAACTGTTCCCAGTCCAACGACTAACAGAACCTCCTATCACACTTGCATAAGTATCTAATACTTAAATATATGAGAACTATGTCATTAAGCTTCCATAACGCGCATTAGTGTAATACTAGTCTATTCCGCATTATCGATGTCCAACCTCGATAATACTACGACTAAGGATATTTAATGATTAAACCACTCGTGGATTAATACTGTCTCATATCTTATTAATCTGGAACTATTCATAAGGACTTTTATCATTTATATATATCCAAGTAATCCAATTACAAAATGATAAAATAGCAATTTCCTTTGTCACATAATTAATTTGTACAAAAACATCATGTCTTTTACAAATAGTGATTCTATGGGTCAAAATTGTCCAACAGTGTATAATCTCACACCTCAGGATGCTCAAACATCTAATGCAGTTGTTACAGGTACAATATTAGTTGGTTATGTACATGTTAGAGTGTTGTTCGATTCGGGTGCCACTCATTCTTTCGTATCATCATATTTTGTGACTTACCTGGGTAGAGATACAGAGCTATTATCATAAATACACCATTAGGAGATCCTATAGAGGCTACATAGGGAGTGATGGCTTGTCTAGTTGATGTTGATGGGCACACGTATTACGTGGATTTAGTAGTGTTAAGCATTTTGGGTTTTGATGTCATTTTGGGGATGGATTAGTTAACTACTCACCATGCGGTATTAGATTGCCGGAATAAGACTGTTACTTTGCATGTTCCTGATTGATGAACACTAAAAAATGCATATTTATTATACGATAAATCATTCATTTTACACTTATAGTTTCACTAATCCCCTTAATTTGGCCCGTTTGTGAAATAATATTTTAAGTTATGTTTTGAGTATTTTTATTGTGTTATTTTTGTTATTTGATAGGTAAAATACTTCTCGGAAGCTCGACAGGGAAAAACAGACTTGGAAAATGGCAAAAATGGAAATTTAGCTTCCGCGTCGCGACACGAAAATGACGGCGCGTCGCGAGGCATAAGATGAAGACATCGCGGAAGGCACTATTCTCTCAACACGTGTCCCCATCGTGGCACTCGCGTCACGACGCGCCGAACAAACTTTGCCTATAAATTGAAGCCTCCAGCAGAAGAACTTTTCATACTTTCTTTCTGAATTCCTCTATAGATTTTGGAGAGAGAGTGTCTTGAGTGTTTATTTATTTAAAATCTTTTTGTAATGTCTTTTCTTTCAGTAATAAAATTACGAGTATTTTTAATTTCAAAATGAGTAGCTAATTTCTTTTCGCTAGGGTAATGGGTGAAGCTTTTATAATGAAAACTTAGATCAATTTCGCCCACATTATAATAAATAAATTGTAATCAAATGATTAAAACTTGATTTAGATCTAGATTAATTATTGAGAAAATTGGCTACCGCCTATATGCCTGGTTTTATCTTGCTACCGCCTATATGGCTGGTTTTATCTTGCTACCACCTATATGGATGGTTTTATACGATTTTGGCATAATTGAGTACCTTGGTAGGACTTTTTATAGACAAACAGTATCACCGCCTACATGGCTGGTTTTATACGATATCATTGGCTTTATGGCTGGTTTTATATTTTTGGCATACTTAGTACCT
Source organism: Zanthoxylum bungeanum (assembly GCA_019454045.1). Lineage (NCBI taxonomy): Eukaryota > Viridiplantae > Streptophyta > Magnoliopsida > Sapindales > Rutaceae > Zanthoxylum > Zanthoxylum bungeanum. The sequence goes on along the minus strand of SKCR01003391.1, from coordinate 51,797 downwards.
TGGCAGGACTAGTTATCGACATAAATGACTATCGCCTTCATGATCGGTTCTATTTATTGGCATAATTAATTCGTGAGATAAATTAATTGGGTAATAAGGATAATTTATATATTATAATTAAGTGAGATTTCTAAATTGGAAATATTAAAAACGGATCCCCTAACTCCAGTATTTCATTTTATTACTACATTTTCACTTAAAAGTTTCCAACAACTCCAACAAATCAAACCCTTTTTTTTCTTTTTACTCTACTTATCATTCTATTTTACTAAGTCTATTCCATGTGGATCGATCCCGGACTTACCGGGTTATTTTATTACTTCGACACTCTTATATTTGGGAGTAAAAGACCACTTTTTGGGCGTGTCAAGTTCTTGGCACTGTTGCTGAGAAATCATTATTTAGTAGATAGAATAATTTTTCTTTCTTTATTTTATTTTTGTAGTTTATTTTTTATTTTTTCATTAATTTCCTTTTTATAAATATTGTTTTGTTTTTGTTTAATTTTTTTTTGTTTTGGTTGTATGAGACACTCAGAAAATTCATGAATCCCACTAAGACAGGATCGCCATCTTGCATTATTTTTCCTCCAGATGCAACAGATTTCAATTTTAAATTAGGTATCATCCATCTTTTACCCACATTCTATGGTCTAGAATCAGAGAATCCTTATCAGCACTTAGAGGAATTTGAAGAGGTATGTAACACTTACACACACCAAAATTGTAGCATGAATATAATTCATTTAAAGTTTTTTCCCTTTTCTTTACAGGATAAAGCTAAAATCTGGCTACAAAACCTTAGTTCGGGATCTATTAGAACTTGGGATGATTTACAACAACAGTTTCTTAAAAAATTATTTCCCCTCATAGAATAAATTCCTTTAAGAGGAGAATCACAGACTTCACACAAGAGTCGGGGGAAACACTTTACCAATGTTGGGAGAGGATTAAAGAGATGTTAATTATTTATCCACATCACGGGTTTGAAACATGGAGGCTGGTTGCCTATTTCTATGAGGGGTTAACACTCCAAGGTAGACAAGTAGTGGAGATTATGTGTAATGGTGAGTTTAGGGACAAAGATCCCGAAGATACACTAGATTACCAAGAACACAAAGCAGAGAATGCACAACAGTGGGACACAGTTGGCACCTATGAGTCGTCTGTAAAACCACAGCCATCTGGTAGAGGTATGTTTAACCTTTGGGAATACCATGACATTGCTGCCAAGTATGCATCTCTATCTAAAAAAAATTGAAGCTTTAGAAGCAGAGAAGAGTGATAATGTCAAGTCAGTTCAGGTAGTCCTATGCCAAATCTGTAATTCTAATAAACATGTCACACACGTTTGCCCATCTTTACCAGCCCTGCAAGAATGTCTCCATGACCAAGTTAGTTCCATAAACACATTCAATAGACCAAATCCAAACCCATTCTCACAAACCTAAAATTCTGGTTGGAGAAACCATCCAAAATTCAATTGGAGAACCAAGCATAATCCTCACAATAACCTCCCCAGATTGACCAGAATTTTTCGAAATTCTGAGAATTATGCACCATATGTCCCACCAACTAGGAAAACCATTGAGGATACCTTGAATGCATTCATGGAAAAACAGGAAGCCGTTAATAACCAAAATGCACAAAGGATTAATGATTTAAGAGAAACTTTTGCTAAAATTACATCTACATTAACCAATAATGAGAAAGGAAAGTTTCATGCACAACCACAGTCAAATCCCAAGAGTCATTTAAATTCTCACGATGGTAGTTCTGGAAATCAATTCTTAGACCAAGTCAAATCTGTTATTACTCTTCGTAATGGTAAAGACATCTACAAACCTATTCTTGAACCTCGCAAATCTGAAAAAAAAAACAGATTCAGAGGGTAAGGAAGGGGTTGATGAACCATTACCAGTCGTTGATAATAATAATTTGTCACATGCACCTCCATTCCCTCAAGAATTAAAAATAAAGAAATTGAACCATTCCCAATAAATTTATGAAATATTCAAATATGTAAAGGTCAATATTCCTTTGTTAGATGCCATCCAATAGATACCATCTTATGCCAAATTTCTGAAAGATCTATGCACCGTTAAAGAAGACATCAGGTAAGAAAGAAAGCTTTTCTAGCTGAACAGGTAAGTTCCATTCTTTCAACCAATAATGCATTAAAATACAAATACCCTAGTTGTCCAACTATTTCTTATGTTATTGGAAATCAAAACATTGAACATGCTTTGTTTAATCTTGGAGCTAGTGTAAATTTACTTCCATTTTGGGTTTACCAACAACTAAATATCGGTGAGATGAAACCAACCTCAACCACTCTTTTACTTGCTGATAGATCAGTTAAGGTACCAAAATGAATTATGGAGGATGTGTTATTACAAGTCGATAAATTCATATATCTTGTGGATTTTATTGTTTTAGAAACACAACCTGTGACAAATAGTTATAAACCAATCCCTGTAATACTTGGTCGCCTATTTTTAGCAACAGCTAACGCTTTGATTAATTACAGTAATGGAATCATGAATCTGTCTTTTGGCAACATGACATTAGAGCTGAATATTTTTAACATATGCAAACAGCCATATGATGAGGAGAATGAAAACGAAAGCATAGAATCAATTGAACCTATTGTGGATGAGCATATTTAGGGGAGTTTATCTGATCCCATGGAATTTTGTACTACTAATTTTGTTGAATCAAGAGCGCAAATAGATTCAGATATTACTAATGATTTTCTACTTGACTCTACGGAGGTATTGGAAGACAATTGAGATATATAAAATTTGGAAGAACTTGGAACACTGGAAGAAAGAGAACACGAAGAAGCACCCAATTTGGAGTTAAAAGTTTTTCCAAAAGGACTGAAATATGCATTTCTAGAAGATAATCAAACTTACTCTCTGGTAATTTCTTCTTCTCTCACAAGCGATCAACAAGGTAAACTTTTAAAAGTGTTAAAAGAACATAAATTGGCAATTGGATGGACTTTAAAAGACATAAAATGTATTAATCCATTAATTCGCACACACCGATTACATTTAGAAGATAATGCTAGGACATATCGTTAACCCCAAAGATTAAACCCTCACATGAAAGAAGTAGTAAAAACAGAGGTCCTTAAACTTCTTGATGCACGCATTATCTATCCTATTTCTGATAGTAAATGGGTAATTCCTACACAGGTTGTACCCAAAAAGTCGGGAATTACTGTTGTAAAAAATGATAAAGGAGAATTAATCCCAACTCGCATTTCATCTAGTTGGCGCATGTACATTGATTATAGAAAACTAAATGACGCAACTAGAAAAGATCATTTTCCTTTACCATTTCTTGATCAAAATTTGGAAAGAGTAGTTGGACATCCATACTATTATTTTCTTGATGGTTACTCAGGTTATTATCAGATTTACATTGCATTAGAAGACCAGGAAAAGACCACATTCACATACCCATTTGGAATATTTGCATTTAGGAAAATGCCTTTTGGACTTTATAATGCACCTGCAACATTCCAACGATGCATGTTAAGCATATTTAGTGAGATAGTTGAACACTATTTATAGGTCTTTATGGATGATATAACTATTTTTGGGAATTCATTTGATAATTGCTTGAATAATCTGGAAAATGTTTTGAAAAGATGTGAAGAAAATGACTTGTGTTAAATTGGGAAAAATACCATTTCATGACTAATTCAAGAATTGTTTGGGACACGTTGTGTCGTCTAAAGGTATTGAGGTTGAAAAGGAAAAAATAGAGGTAATTTCTTAATTACCATCACTAAAAACAGTCAGGGAAATTTATTCTTTTTTAGGACATCAAGGATTATAGAAAACTAAATGACGCAACTAGAAAAGATCATTTTCCTTTACCATTTCTTGATCAAATTTTGGAAAGAGTACTTGGACATCCATACTATTGTTTTCTTGATGGTTACTCGGGTTATTATCAGATTTCCATTGCTTTAGAAGACCAGGAAAAGACCACATTCACATACCCATTTGGAATATTTGCATTTAGGAAAATACCTTTTGGACTTTGTAATGCAGCTGCAAACTTCCAACGATGCATGTTAAGCATATTTAGTGACATAGTTGAACACTGTTTAGAGGTTTTTATGGATTATATAACTGTTTTTGGGAATTCATTTGATAATTTCTTGAATAATCTGGAAAATATTTTGAAAGGATGTGAAGAAAATGACTTGTGTTAAATTGGGACAAATGCCATTTCATGACTAACTCATGAATTATTTTTCGACACGTTGTGTCGTCTAAAGGTATTGAGGTTGACAAGGAAAAAATAGAGGTAATTTCTAAATTACCATCACTAAAAACAATTAGGGAAATTCGTTATTTTTTAGGACATCAAGTATTTTATAGGAGGTTCATTAAACACTTTAGTACCATATCCAGACACTGATGTAACCTTCTATTAAAAGATGCAACATTTGAATGGATAGAAGAATGTCAAAAATCATTCGAAAAAATTATCAGTCTTTTGACTTCTGCTCCTATTATGCAATCCCTTGATTGGTCCTTGCCTTTTGAGCTAATGTGTCATGTTAGTGATTATGTACTTGGTGCAGTGCTATTACAGAGAAATGAAGGTAAGCCGCATGTAATATATTACACAAGTAAAAGTTTAAACCGTGCACAAATGAATTACAATACCACAGAAAAAGAACTATTTGTTGTAATATTTGCATTGGATAAATTTCGGTCATATTTAATCGGTTTTTCAACCGTTGTTTACTCTGATCATGCTGCTGTTAGATATTTGATGTCTAAACAGGATGCTAAGCCAAGATTAATACGGTGGATTTTGTTGCTTCAAGAATTCAATCTCACAATCAAAGACAAGAAATGGGCAGAGAACGTGGTTGCAGATCATTTATCGAGACTCACAAATGAGTCACTAATTGATACAACTCCCATCAATGATTCCTTTCCCGATGAATTTTTATTCTCTGTAAACACAATGCCTTGGTATGCTAATATTTTCAATTTTCTTGCAACAAGAAAGATACCTCTGGACTGGAGCCAACAAGATAGGAGGAAATTTTTGACCGAAGTCAAAAGATTCTACTGGGATGATCCATATCTGTTTAAATGTTGCCCTGATCAGATTTTCAGACGATGCATACCGGACAGTGAGATAAGTGGTGTTATTCAGTTTTGTCATTCAGAAGCATGTGGAGGTCATTTTTCATCTAAAAAACCGCTGCAAAAATCTTGCAGTGTGGATTTTATTGATCCACCATTTTTAGAGATACACACACTTTCTGCAAAACTTACGAAAACTGTCAAAAGTTTGGATCCATTTCAAAAATAAACATGATGCCTTTAAATCTCATCCTTGTCATCGAAATCTTTGATTGTTGGGGGATAGATTTCATTGGCCCATTTCCACCATCATTTAGAGTTTTATATATTTTAGTTGTAGTGATTATGTCTCAAAATGGGTCGAGGTAATTCCTTATCGGAACAATGATCACACAACTGTGATCAAAATCTTAAAAGAAAACATGTTGAGTCGATTTGGAATCCCTCGGGCCATCATAAGTGATGGAGGTAAACACTTTTGTAACATACCCTTTGAGTCCTTAATGAAAAAGTATAGAGTCACACACAAAGTTTCCACCTCCTATCACCCTTGGATAAACGGTCAAGTTAAATTAGCGAATAGGGAAATTAAACAAATTTTAGAACAAACGGTTAACCCAAATCGTAAAGATTAGTCTCTTCGACTAACTGATGTACTTTGGGCATATCGAACAGCTTTCAAAACGTCTTTGGGAATGTCACCTTATTGTCTAGTTTATGGAAAACCTTGTCATTTGCTTGTAGAAATTGAGCATAAAACATATTGGGATATTAAAGCATTCAATTCAAACCTTGAAAATGCCGGTCATGAACGTAAATTGTAATTAAATGAACTTGAAGAGTTCAGGAATGATTCATATGAGAATATGAAAATTCTTAAAGCTAAAACTAAGGCCTTTCATGATAGTTGAATTTCAAGAAAAATATTTGAAGTTGGTCAAAAGGTTTTACATTATAATTCTCGTCTTCATTTATTTCCTGGAAAATTAAAATCCAAATGGAGTGGCCTATTTCTTGTGAAACACGTTTATGTCGTCCATGTTTATGTATCGTGAAAGACGACATGTCGTACATGTATCACTCAACCGACAAGTCGGTTCCACATATAAATGACAACTGACATGTCATACAGTCACGGAACACGTGGATGACATATCGTATGCGCGTGTAACTTGGCCGAGCCTGCCTGGTGTATGGGAGCGCGTGAGGACGAGTGGGAGCCCTCGGTCGGCTTGTGGCGGCGCGTGTAGGCGCGTGAGATATTCTTGGTGGCGCGTGGTGGCGCGTGAGTATTTATTTTGGCCAGTGTGGGTCACGTCTGTATCGGTTTGCTTCGGTAATTCTGATCCATCATGATTAAATGTCTAATCCTTTTTGCAAAATGTTCTAATCGGCCACGATAAATTTATTTTATCATATAAACTTTGTGTTTATAATAAATATATTTATGATGTTTATTTTAGTTGTAACTTTGTGTTTCATTGTATTGATTTTTGCTTGTATTTGTTGCAGAAAAATCATGGCCATTATTCGAAGAGTTGCAAAAATGATTACGACACCCACATACAGGGAGATGATATCAGACATGTTGTTGAATATGGATAAATATCGAATGAGTGAAAGCGATGATATGATTTCGCATATCATCACTTTCAATAACATGTTACATGAGTCTATCTGGGCAGGTAATTGGATAGGACAGCCAAATAGATTCATATTACTGAGAAACACTCTCCCTAAGATATGGCAAAAACAACTTACTCGTATTTGGATATTAGTAAAACGTGAGGAAAAACATGTTCCTTATAATAAAGCCATTGAGAGGTTAGCGATTCAGTATCTCCGACATAAGGCAAATAATACACTTTTTCCTTTTATGTCTCGGAAACGTTGCAAAGATCCTAAATATTCTATCGGATTTCCATGGCTGTCCAAGATCAATTACGAGTTACCCAAAGAGTTTGAGGATTCGTATCCTAAAACATATATGAGTTGGGACTCTAAAACTGGGAAAATTATTATTGTAAAATATTAATTTATCATGTTATTTCTGTGTGTAATGATTTGTTATTTCACGGCATGTAAATATTGTATTTATATATGGATGTTCTATGTTCAATTTAATTTATGTAAATAAATCAATGAGTGTCATGTACATTAATTTTCGTATGATTAAGAGGTTCTAAAAAATTTATGTAATTTTTTAGAGAATGATTTTACATGATTGATTATGTTGATAATATTTTTACATTGGGTAATTAGATGATGATTGGACACATAGTGGCCTTTTGACTTTAACGCCATTGAAGAATTTTATTAAACATAATTCGTTTGATGATAAAATAAACAAAAGTATTAACAATTGTGCATGAATGTCTGTAGAAACTTTGTGTTTTTTAATGGCTTCCGCAACAAAGAACATTATCGCTGAACTAAACAAGGGTGAGAAACTGAATGGCGATAATTATGAAATTTGGTGCATGGAAATCCAATATGTGCTAGAAGAACAAGAGGTTCTTGAAACCCTAAAAATGAGCATGGATGAACCTGAACAGGGCACTACGGCCCAACACAGGTGAGACCGAGAGGCTTATGAGGCCTGGAAGAAAAAGAATTTCATTGCCCGCATTACGTTGCTAAGCAGTATGGATAATGACCTAATGAAAGAGTTTAGGAAATATGACATGGCTAAGGACATGTGGTCCACACTAGCTGAAACGTTTGGTAGTACATCAATAACCAAACTCAGGTCACTGATAATCAAGTTTGACACATACAAGAAACGCCCTGAGTTTACTATGTCAAAATACTTGAGGCAAATGTCAAACATGATTACTGAACTGGCAGATGCTGGACATGTTCTTACAGATGAAAAGATATTCCAAACGGTCATTCGTTCTCTTCCAAACAGCTAGGAGCATATGAAGATGCATTTGACCCACAATGAGATCATCAAAACCTTTGATGATGTTAAACGTCACCTTGAATTAGAAAGCGACCGACTCGCGGCCGCTAAGTCAAATACTGAAGTGTATATGACAGAAACTATCAAACCTGGGGGTTTCAAAAAGAAAAGAAAATTTCATGGTGGTGGGTTCCAGTTCGGAAAAGAACAAAATTCTCCCAAGCCAGAAAAGAAACAGAAAACCAATCAACATGGGAAAGGAAAACGACCTAACAAAAAGAAAAACATGGCAAAGGTTAAATGTTTTAACTGTGGTAAGAAATGTCATTTTGCTCGTGACTGCACTGAGCCTAAAAAGGTGAATACCGTTTGTGCATATTTAAATGAAATTTGTGTTTCAATTTCAATCTTTCTAACTGAATCTAATCCTTTGTGGACTGTAGACTCAGGAGCCACAGACCATGTAGCGAAGGATAGAGACGCCTTCGTGGAATTTCGACGAATTTCACCTGGGGTGAAGTAGATATATGTTGGCAACAACTCACGGGTTGAAGTCAAAGGCATAGGAACATGCAAGTTAGTCATGCATGGTGGAAAAACTTTACTACTACATAATGTATTGTTTTCTCCACAAATTCGTAGAAATTTAGTTTCTGTGTCGGTTTTGGTTAATTTAGGTTTCAATTTGAACTTCCATAAATTTGGTGTTGATTTGTACTTAGGTACAATACAATATGGTTCTGGTTATTTTCTGGATGGTTTTATTGTATTAAATGTTGAATGTTTTAATCACAATTCCAGTTTTTCATTTGTTACTTCATCTGTCAGCGATGATAGTGATGTAACTATGTGGCATGCTAGACTTGGCCATATTGGCCAGCAAAGAATGAACAGATTAGCCAAAGAAGGCTTTCTGGAAAATATTGAGAAGGTAGAATTGTCAACCTGTGAATATTACTTAGCTGGAAAAACTGTGAGAAAACCATTTGGAAAAGGGACTAGAGCAGAATTTCCATTACAATTAATCCATTCAGATATCTATGGTCCAATGAATGTCAGAGCAAGGCATGAAGCATCTTATTTCATCACATTCATATATGATTTTACACGTTTTAGTTATGTCTATGTGATTGCCCATAAATCTGAAGCATTAGAATGTTTCAAGAAATTTATGAATTTAACAGAAAATCAATTGGACAAGAAAATTAAAGCACTACACACTGACCGTGGTCGTGAGTACTTATCTGATCAGTTCAGAGAATTATGTGATGAAAAAGGAATTAGTCGTCAGTTGACTACATCTGCTACTCTTCAACAAAATGGTGTTGCGGAAAGAAGAAATAGAACTCTTCTTGAAATGGTTAGGTCTATGATGGCAGAAGCAAATTTACCTATAACCTATTGGGGTGATGCATTTTTAACTGCCACATATGTACTTCACCGAGTGCCAACAAAATCTGTGTCCACAACACCATATGAGTTATGGATAGGTCGTAAACCAGATATTCACTTTCTAAAACCTTGGGGTTGTACGGCCTATGTTCATGTTCGTTCTCACAAACATGGAAAGTTAGGCCCAAGAGGAAAAAGTGTATCTTTATAAGATATTCTGAACAATCAAAATGGTATGTTTGCATAGGTGAACATGAAAGTGGAGGCGTGACAGAATTTGAATCACGAGATATCACATTTTTAGAAAATGATTTTCCTAAACAGGGAGAGATAGGTCAAGATTTATCTCTATATGAAACTCAAAATCACATGGATCACATGATTGGTGAACGCTCGGGTTTACCTAATTCAAGTGGGAGTGATGAGAGAAATTTAAGAAAAAATGATGAATCTAATTCACATGAATCTCAAAATGATGAATTAGTTACACACGAGTCTCATTTACGTGATCCGAGTGGGAGTGATGTACATAATCCACGTAGGAGCAATGTGCACGATCCAAATGGGAATAATATGGAAAGTGAGGAATCAGTTCCACCACTAGAATCCCAATTACGGTGTAATAATCGTATAGGCATTCATCGACGTCGTTTCGATATCGAAGGAGAAACCTTTATGAATCTACCTCAAGAGGATGAAGAACCTAGAAACATAAAAGAGGCTCTTCAGTGTCCTGCTAAGGAAAATTGGATGAAAGCAATGAAAGAAGAAATGGAGTCAATGAGGTCCAACCAAGTTTGGAAATTTGTTGATCTACCCAAATGACGCAAAGCTATCAAGAACAAATGGGTTCTTAAAATAAAGCGTAATGTCGATGGCAATATCGAAAGTTATAAAGCACGGCTTGTAGCAAAAGGGTATACACAACAGGAAGGAATTGACTACGAAGAGACTTTTTCACCCGTTGTAAGGTTTACCTCAATTCGCTTGATTCTGGCTATATTAGCAAGCATAGATCTAGAATTACATCAAATGGATGTAAAGACTGCTTTTCTCAATGGAGAACTTGATGAAGAAATCTACATGGAACAACCAGTAGGTTTCATAAAAGAAAATGAAAAGGAGAAAATATGTAGACTTTTAAAGTCTATATATGGTCTCAAGCAATGGTATATATGATTCCATAATACAATCATTTCGAATGATTTCACAATGATAGATGAGGATCATCGTGTGTACACCAAGAGAGATAAAGATAAGTTCATTATCTTATCTTTGTACTGTCGGACAATTATGACCCATAGCGTCACTATTTGTACAGATCATGGTGTTGTTGTACAAATTAATTATGTGACAAAGGAGATTGCACTCTTATCATTTATGATTAGATCACCTAGATGTATAAATGATGAGAGGTCCCTATGATTTGTTCTTGGACGGAGAATGATATGAGACAGTATCGGTCCACGAAGGATAAATCATTAAATATCCCTAGTCAGAGTATTATCGAGATTGGACATCGATAAATACGTAAAAGACTAGTATTACACTTGTGCGCGTTGTGAGGGCACAACGGCATAGTTCTCATATATTTGGGTATAGGATATCATGCAAGTGTAATAGGAGGTTGTGTTTTATCGATGGTACGGGAAACAGCTTCACTCTCGATAAGACCCCCTCGGAATTCCATTGGTAGTATGACTATGTGTCTATGGAAGTCCGAAATCAGGGTAGGTGTATTTGGTCTTAACCTGAGACTTGCACCGCTAATACATACGACAATCAATATACTTTGGTTGAGGTCATCCAGGGCTTTAACCGGTTTCTGTGTACGCCGATTCTGGGTATATCGAGAAAATTATAGTGTGTTGGGTGTGCTGTCAAGACGGAAGTGTCACTCCAGTCATATGGAGATGATGGTCACGTAGGATACGGTACTAGCACTCTTAAATTCTGCGTAGCTATCGGGATATTATGCCTAGGTCATGTATATCTGATTATAGAGACTAGTCGCTAGACATCCGATATGTGCTTCGTACGGGGCAGACACAATTCCAGCCCCAGGCCTAGCACGTGATCATCTGATACTACACAGAAATACGCAATACTACGGTATACTACGCTTGATACAGATCGTTTATTCCTGTAAGGATATTTCCGGATAATTGGGAAGGCATGGCGCTTTGCTAGAGGCCAACCTTGTCTTGTAAATCGGTAAAACGTAGTACTTGGACTTACGTGTTCGGATAGTCCGACGACCGAATTTACTGCCAACATATTCGGGGATCTCATGGGTCGCTTCCCAAAGATTCACCGATGACGTATAACTCGTACTCTAAATTAATCTGGGATTAATTAGAAGAGAGAGAAAATTAATCGGGGATTAATTGCAGAGATATTTTATCTGGGATAAAATATCATTAAAGAGAGATAACGATTAATTTGGAATTAATCGATTAATTAATATATTTGATATATTAAACGAAATTGGATTTCAACGCGGAATTAAAATTAGATTTTAATTCGGGCGAACGAATTAATTTAGAATTAATTCGTTAGCGACGTGAATAGTGATTTCGCTAGGCGTAATCATTTAATTACGACGCGATGGAAAATTCGTTAATTTGGAATTAGCGAACCCGAGCCCGAGATTATTTGCGAGCGCATTCGTATTTCGAATTCGAGTGCGGCACATCAAATCAAGCGTCAAATCATTAGTCGCATCAAGCGTCAAATCAAATGTCACTTTGAGTGATGTAACCACTTGTCACTTGATTTTGATTGATTGATGGATTGATTGATGAAAGTTGTTGGCTAGCATTTAATGCTATTTTGGAGCCAAAAGTTGTGTTGACTTTTAGAAATCAATTACACAAATTTGGTATATGTTTATTTTGGATTTTGGAAATCAAATGAACAACTTACACAACTTCTCTCCTTCTCTCTTTTTCTCCCTCTTCTCACGCCCAAACCATTGGGTTTTCTTCTGTTTTTTGCCGAACAGATAGGGTAGCAAAGAGTGGGATTATGTGGCAAAATCTCAAGTGCTAGCACACTTACGAGACATGCAAAGGTGATAGGGAAGTCCACCCATGAGCCAGGAATCGTTCGACGAAGCTCGGAGCTTGACGAAGGACCCAAACGAAGGCCAAACCAGTGAGCAAATCTGCTCACTGCCGAATGTAGTAAAGGAGGCAGAATTTCATTTTTTAATGTCTCCGCGTCGCTCAACCAATCGATGTGAGTATTCCGTAACTTCTTCGATTGTTATTCACACTTGATTCATTCTTATAATTGATCTTGGGACCTTAATAGAAACCAACAATGGCATCTAGAGCAAGGTTTGAGCATGAATTAATTTAGGGCTTAAAAATTGGGTAATTTGTATTTGAGCATGATTTGAATAAATTGGATGTTTGAGTATGCTTAATACATGTAATATTGAAGTTTGATTTGATCAATTTCAAGAAAATTGATTTGGAATAATTTTCCCCCAAATTTGATGTTGGCCGAATGCTAGGTCATACAATATGTCTTGGTGATTTTGTTTTTTGATTCATTAGATGTGTTGGAAATCATTAGGGAATGTTTATTTAATGTTGAATTTGATTCAATTGGATTGGATTTGTAATTTGGCATTATAAACCCTAATTGCCGAGAGATAAAGCCATATTTAGTCTTGGAATTTTTTGATTTTAATTCATTGGATGAGTTAGAATCAATTAGGATGGTGATTTAATGTCGATTGTGGAATTAATTGGATTGAATTCGAATCGGATGAAAAATCCCCAAATTAGCCGAGACTTGTAGCATGCAAATTGGGATTGATTTTAATCAAAATGTGTTGGACATGTGATGATCAAAATGAGCATGATTAGTTATGTTAATTAATGTTTTAGAAATGTTAATTGGGTAATTAATTGTGTAATGCACTTTAGGTAATTAAATTGTGAAATTGGGTTTTGTGATTTAATTATAATTGGGCCTTGAAATTGGATTTGGGCTTATTATGTTGTAATTGGGCTTATTGGCCTTTGTTGTACAAAGTTTGGTTTAGGCAAATTGGAATGGATCCAATTGGGCCCAAAACCACCTCCGTTAAGCCCAAATGCGACTTAATGAACCTTTAAAGTTTAATTGAGCCTAATGGGCCAAGATTGATTTATGGGCTTATGGGGTAACTCCCGGATTGGATTTTGGTTATTCGGTTTGACCCGAGTTGACCAAAAGTCCACGCCTTAAGAAATTAATTAAAAGCCCATTGGACTTTAATTAAATTGACGTTGGACGTTAAATTGGGCTTTGAAACCCGTTGCGATTAAATTTGGAATTTAAGTCGTAAAAGTTCATTATTAAAGTGTAGTATTTAATTTGGAATTAAATATACGAATTAGAATTGAATACATATTAAATTGGATTTAATGATGTAGTTTAATTTAATTCGAGAATTCGTACTTTAAGTACTTATTCGCAAAAATGAGTTTGACTCGAGCAAAAATCAAATCGTTGTTTGAACATTGGATGATCATTAATTATCAGATTAATTAATTTGATTAGATTGATTGATAACATGCTTGTGTGAATACATGGTTGTGATGAATGAATAATGTATATCGGATGGATATTAGTTGGGTGGGGGCAATTTTGGAAATTGTTGTAATAAATTTGATTTATTAAATTGGACCTGCGAGTCCAGCCTTATCACCTCATATTCTTTGTATTCTCTTCTCACCTATTCCCCTCAATGTAAATGAGGTTCTTTAGAAGTGTAGTGTAACGGGTAGAAGTGATACTTGTGCTAGCGGGAGAGAGAAAGTGAGAGATTTGATCTAGGATCAATTGTGTAAAGTATCCATCAGCATATCATTATTATTTTTTCATATACGCTTTATTATGTGTTTAGAATGCATGTTTAAGGGTGTATGATGATGAGACCTTAACAAAGATAATAAATTGGTTGCCAATTTGCACGCGAAAAACCCTCGCTCAATATTAAGCGTTTTTCCTTCCATTGAGTGATTCTCACTCAAGATCCGAGACGGCATTGGTTTGTTGGCCAAAGTCAAGACCTTTGTTTGTCGAAGATGTGTTTGAATCACGAAGGCTTTGTTCCATATCAGTGTCTTGTCCAAGTTGTGGTTTGTTGACCAAAGTCAAGACCACTTCTTGTCCATCGACATTGATTACGAAGCTTTCCATGGTCAATGGGTCGCGCTTGACTGGGATCACTAAGTTTGTTGTGCCAAATCCAAGGCTTAGTTGATTCAGAGGAAAAAGGTTAGGTAATACATTGGATATATTGGCATATATAAGATATATGTTTCGGACTTGGATGTCCCCCTACCGGATCTAGGAATTGGATTGGATCCAATCGATCTTAGAGATCTACCTAGTTAATTATCATACAATTTGTTGGCCAAAGTCAAGATTGTGTGATATTTAACGGGATCCTAGCCCACTAGGAAACGCGGTTTCCCGATTACTCGACAGAAGGTTGGAGGCTCATTGAAAAATAGTGGGAGGCAAGAATTGAATTTGCAATACTCGTTCAATTACTCGCCATATGCGCTCAAACAAATATCAGTTCGTCAAAGATATTAAATGTTAGTTGGACTAATATTTAAATGTTGTTTTAATAAATAGTTGGACTATATTCAACCAATTTAAATTATAGTTGATTAATATAGTTGGACTATAATAATCATTATATTTAAAAGGGTACCGATATCATTGATTAAATAGTTGGACTATTAAAATCAAGATTAAATTGAAAGATTGACGTTTAATACATAATCATAGGGAAAATGTATTTAAATGGTTTAATTTTCAAATTGGGAATAAAATTTCAGGATGGTCCTGGAAAATGATAAGTTATTTTATTTGATAAAATAATATTATGCCTAAGCCCAGAGTTAAGCAAATAGTAGAGCATAATCTTTGGAAGATTATGTAATGATAACTTAAGTGCTTAATCCATTTAGCTTGTCGCAGTAGACTCCTTAATTTCTGAAGCAGAACTAAGGATTAGATCCTTAAAGTATGATACTGAAATTGAAGGATCTTCATAAATCTATCTTTAGATTTTAGAAGTACTAAAATTGCAATAAATAACTCTTGGAGAGTTAATGACTATTCTCAATGAGACAAAGTCAAAAGTTTGCAATTAGGCAAGTAGCGCAAGGCGCACTTTACTTCGATATTCTAGAAGGCCAAGGTTTGGCCAAAGGCTTCTGAAGTGTTGAAACTGGCAAAGGCAAAATCATTATAGTCTTCTGGGAAGATAAAGGACATATCCAAAAATGTCTGCCTAATTGTGGCAAACGGGATCGCGGAAGCGTGACTGCCGTTTGGACAAAGCAGACATGAAGGAATTGAAGAACGAGCAAGGCTCTGACTTCAAATATGTTTGTCAACATTATGTTCACTACAAGTATTAAAATTGGATTTTAGATATTTAGTGTGGTACATAAATATGTATTGATGTTCAGAATCTGATGTGAGCAGGATACTGACCTCAACTGAGATTTAATCTGCGATTTGAAACGGGACGAAAGTCGCTGTTTTCACCGTAGATACCGAAGTTTAGTATATACCTTCGGGTATGTACCTAATTTGGAAACTGTTATAATGTAACTAGTTTGACTAGAAACATTATTTATATCAGTGTTTAACCCGCTGCGGGTGAACCTTTATATTTTAGAACACTAAAGTGTTTCATCATATAAATATGATATTGAGATAAACACATTAGATGTGAATAACAGAATTTATATTTTGAATATAAACAAATCTCGAATATATATATGACAAATAAATAGCTCAACTGATTTGATCAGAAGAAACTAATTGTGGCATTGTTGTCGGGGACACAATTAAACAAGACTCGTATATCCACACTTTTGAAGATAGGGTACTAGGACTGTTTTGATCATAATCAAATAAAGTCTACCAATCTAGTTTATTGGGCAAAGTGCCTAAAACACCTTTACTTGATAAAAATGTAAATGTCACCGACCTGTTAGCCCTAGTTCATAGTGAAGCATGTGGGCCCATGTCTAGCTAGGCTAGATGTGGATATGAATATTTCGTGACCTTTACGGATGTGGCATCGTGTAGTGGTTATGTGTTTCTGTTGAAGAACACAAATCGGAAACTTTTAAGTTTCGACACGAAATAGACAAACTGATCGGCTAAAGTATTAGACCGTCACGGTAAGACCATAATGGAAATACTTAAGCAATAAGTTTCTAAAATACTTGAAAGAGTAAAGTATTCTTTCAAACGAGGACTCCTCCCGGAACACGTCAAAGTGACAGTGTGTCCGAACTGAGTAACCGAATTTTATTGGACATAATTAGGTTAATCATGAGTCGCTCTGAGCTATCATTTCCTTCAACGGATAAGCATTAACAGTGCAGAACTTATTTAGAATAAGGTTCCATTATAATTTGTTTGACAGATATCATATTAGATGAACAGGAAAGAAATCCGGTTTCACATTCCTAATAATTTGGGAATGCTAGGCATATGTTTGGATGATACCAAACTAGAACCCAAATTGGATAAGTGCCGAATTGTAGGTTATCCTAGGGATACCATAAGTATTGTACTTATACAACTCACAATAGAACAATTAGATTGTTGCTCACCATGCGGTTTTCCTAAGAGGAATACTGATATGCAGTGGTAAGTGGGAGGATAGTAAAACTCGATGAAAATCAGAGGAATACTATTTAAGGCACCGATTCCTAATGGAACACAAATAGTTAATCAAGGATGAAACTATTACCATTAATCTTCGTATACACAAGAACTGCGTATATCGGAGAGAATCAGAAAACAACTTGGGGTATGGGTTTCTGATCTCACCTCACAAAGATGTCTATCTTATTGAGGTATACCAACTGACTACGTATGAGGAAGTGATACAAGGTATCGACTCCCTAATTATGACAAAGTGTCATGATATCCAAAATGGATTCCATGTATATCAACAAGTTTGGACACTAGTTGATGTACCGCAAGGTATTATGCCTATTGGTACTATAAGTCTTCAAGGAAGACATACATACATGGAAGGCAACATACCAACGTATAAAGCTAGGCTTTTAGCGGAAAGGTATCATTATCAACATTGTGTTGATTTCGATTCAACCTTTTACCTGTTGCCATGATGAATCCATTTAGATAATGCTTGCTAATGTTGCATGTTTCATAGATGAAATATGACAGCTTAATGGGAAAATCGCTTTCCTGAAAAGGAAACCTTTTGAGGATGTTTACAACATCCTGACGGTTTTGTCGTACCAAAACTAGCAAACAAAGTTTGCAGGTTATTCGATCCATGTTTGGATTGAAGCAAGCATAGGTTCTTGGAATTATCGTTTTAATGTAATCATAATGGAGTATGATTTAATTCAAAACGAAAAGATTCTTGTGTATATAAGAGGGTTAGTGGGAGCACACTGACAGTGGCTGTCCTAAATAATAATGATAATATGTCATTTCTTAGAAATGATATTCCCATAAAAACTATCGATGAAAGCTTGGCTTTCGAGAAAACTCTCCGAGAAATCGTACATTGAAAAATGTACGCGACATGGTGTCTCATACGCTTTGAGCATATGGATTCACAAACAGGCCAATCCAAGTGATAGTCACTGGATTGATGTTAAGAACATCCTTTAGTATCTTATAGAACTAAGGATGATATCTTAGTCTATGGAGAAGGAGAACTTGAAGTGACTGGGATCACTGTAGTAAGTTTCCTAAACCGATAAAATGACTATAAGTCGCAAACGGTACTATACAGTTTGAATAACGGTACAGTGAGCTGGAAATCTTCCAAGCAAGATAATGTTACCGAATAAACAGCAAATGCGGGTTATTGCAGCAGCTGAGGCGGCAATAGAAGCCTTCTGGGTCGATAATAAATCTAATTAGATTAGATATATTCTGTTAGCAGCTAAGCTAGGCTTGAGCACAGGCTAAGAATTAATGGTCTCATCAACGATCCAGATACATACTTCGATATTCATCTGATTCGTTCGGATCATACATCGTGGCGATGTGATGATCGAATAAATCGCATCAGACGATAATCATGTAAATCCGCTTACGAAAACCTTTTCTCAGCAATTTGAGCCTACCGTACATAGTTCGGGTGTCAAGCACTCGAGTGACTGGCTATAGGCCAAGTGGGAGATTGTTGGACAATTATGACTCATAGCGTCACTATTTGTACAGATCATGGTGTTGTTGTACAAATTAACTATGTGACAAAGGAGATTGCACTCTTATCATTTATGATTAGATCACCTAAATGTATAAATGATGAGAGGTCCCTATGATTTGTTCCTGGACGGAGAATGATATGAGACAGTATCAGTCCACGAAGGATAAATCATTAAATATCCCTAGTCAGAGTATTATCGAGATTAGACATCGATAAATATGTAAAAGACTAGTATTACACTTGTGCGGGTTGTGAGGGCACAACGACATAGTTCTCATATATTTGGGTATAGGATACTCATGCAAGTGTAATAGGAGGTGTGTTTTACCGATGGTATGGGAAACAGCTTCGCTCTGGATAAGACCCCCTCGGAATTCCATTAGTAGTATGACTATGTGTCTATGGAAATCCGAAATCAGGGTAGGTGTATTTGGTCTTAACCTGAGACTTGCACCGCTAATACATACGACAATCAATATACTTTGGTTGAGGTCGTCCAGGGCTTTAACCGGTTTCTGTGTACGCCGATTCTGGGTATATCGAGAATCGTAGTGTGTTGGGTGTGATGTCAAGACGGAAGTGTCACTCCAGTCATATGGAGATGATGGTCACGTAGGATACGGTACTAGCACTCTTAAATGATGCGCAGCTATCGGGATATTATGACTAGGTCATGTATATCCGATTATAGAGACTAGTCGCCAGACATCCGATATGTGCTTCGTACGGGGCAGACACAATTCCAGCCCCAGGCCTAGCACGTGATCATCCAATACTGCACAGAAATACACGCAATACTACGGTATACTACGCTTGATACAGATCCTTTATTCCTGTAAGGATATTTCTGGATAATGGGGAAGGCATGGCGCTTTGCTAGAGGCCAACCTTGTCTTGTAAATCGGTAAAACGTAGTACTTGTACTTACGTGTTCGGATAGTCCGATGACCGAATTTACTGCCAACATATCCGGGGATCTCATGGGTCGCTTCCCAAAAATCACCGATGACGTATAACTCGCACTCTAAATTAATCTGGGATTAATTAGAAGAGAGAGAAAATTAATCTGGGATTAATTGCGGAGATATTTTATCTTAGATAAAATATCTCCGCAATTAATCCCAGATTAATTTTCTCTCTCTTCTAATTAATCCCAGATTAATTTAGAGTGCGAGTTATACGTCATTAGATAAAATATCATTAAAGAGAGATAACGATTAATTTGGAATTAATCGATTAATTAATATATTTGATATATTAAACGAAATGGATTTCGACGCGGAATTAAAATTAGATTTTAATTCGGGCGAACGAATTAATTTAGAATTAATTCGTTAGCGACGTGAATAGTGATTTCGCTAGCGTAATCATTTAATTACGACGCGACAGAAAATTCGTTAATTGGAATTAGCGAACCAGAGCCCGAGATTATTTGCGAGCGCATTCACATTTCGAATTCAAGTTCGGCACGTCAAATCAAGCGTCAAATCATTAGTCGCATCAAGCGTCAAATCAATGTCACTTTAAGTGATGTAACCACTTGTCACTTGATTTTGATTGATTGATGGATTGATTGATGGAAGTTGTTGGCTTGCATTTAATGCTATTTTGGAGCCAAAAGTTGTGTGACTTTTAGAAAGCAAATACACAAATTTGGTATATGTTTATTTTGGATTTTGGAAATCAAATGAACAACTTACACACTCTCTCATTCTCCTTTTTTATCCCTCTTCTCACGCCCAAACCAATGGGTTTTCTTCTGTTTTTGCCGAGCAGATCGGGTAGCAAAGAGTGGGATTTTGTGGCAAAATCTCAAGTGCCAGCACACTTACGAGACATGGAAAGGTGATAGGAAGTTCCACCCATGAGCCGGGAACCGTTCGACGAAGCTCGGAGCTCGACGAAGGACCCAAACGAAGGCCAAACCAGTGAGCAAATCTGCTCACTACCGAATGCAATGAAGGAGGCAAAATTTCAATTTTTAATATCTCCGCGTCGCTCAACCGATCGATTTGAGTATTCCGCAACTTCTTCGATTGTTATTCACACTTGATTCATGCTTATAATTGATCTTGGGACCTTAATAGAAACCAACATGTACGTGGATGATATACTTATAGCCGGAAATGATAAGGAGTTTGTAAAACACATCAAATAATGGTTATCATCTAACTTCGAGATGAAAGATATGGGTGAAGCTGCATATATTCTTGGGGTTAAGATCTCAAGAAATCGTTCAAAGAATTTATTATCTCTTTCACATGAGTCATATATAAAAGAAAATTCTTGAACGCTTCCAAATGCAGGCTTGCAAACCCATTGATACTCATATCACAAGAACAGAAGCTTGAGTCGTAGATTCTGTCCTAAAACTCCACATGAAAAGGAACAAATGAATAAAGTTCCTTATGCAAATGCAGTTGGAAGTTTAATGTATGCAATGTTGTGTACAAGACCAGATATTGTTTGCTGTTGGAATGGTTAGTAGATACCAATCCAATCCAGGACTAGCACATTGGAAAGCAGTTAAAAGAATATTTAGGTATCTGAGAGGGACAGCTGATTACTCATTGTGTTATCAAGGAAATGATCTGCAATTGAGAGGCTATACTGATGCTGACTGGGGAGGAGATTTAGATGAAAGAAAATCTACCTCCGGTTTTGTTTTCTTGCTAGACAATGGTGCCATTTCATGAAGCAGTAAGAGACAGTCTTGTATAGCCTTATCCACAATGGAGGCTGAATTTGTGGCCTTTTCATCCGCAGTACAAGAGGCTGTGTGGTTGAAAAGGTTCTTGGATCATTTGGGTATGTCAAATGAAGCTTCTGGTCCAGTATTAGTTAACTGTGATAGTGAAGCAGCGATAGCCTACACAAAAGACCCAAAATTCCATTGTAAAATAAAACATATAGATACCAAATATAACTTTGTGACAGACATAGTTGCACGAGAAGAGGTAAACATGAACTACATTTCTACGCAAGAAATGGTAGCAGATCCATTGACCAAGCCTGTTCCTAGAGATGTCTTTGTTAGACATGTAAAAACTCAGGGATTACGTAGATGTTAATGTGCTTACATATAATGATATGTATTTTTTTCCCAAATAATGTTTACTTAATGTTAATACTCATTGATGTTTATATTCAATGCTTACATGTTAATATGTTGATACATGTTTAAACAAATATATTTTCGTTAATATGAGAAGTATTCAGAAAAGTGAATGATTGGCCCTCTCACACGGGCAATCGCCTCCATTACTTTGTTTTACTAGGAGATGAGACAATTTTTAAGCTAATTATTTGAGTGATAATCTAGAGAGCTCAAGCTTAAAATTATGTAATGTCGTTATGAGGTCACTTTCTCTGTTATATGACCTAAGGTGAATAAGTTCGTTTCACCTTACTTGTCTTAATGTCAGATATGAGTTAGACATTATGTTTGTCTGAACTATAATATGTACGGTATTTTATGAGACATGCGCTCCATGGAAATGAGAGAATACCGTAGCACATGTTTTCATACCATGTGTACATTTGCGACTATTGAGGGTAATACAAGTAAAGATCTCAGTCTTGATATTGTGTGAGACCTTTGAGATTATTTCAATCTCACATTGTACCCTTTAGACTCTTGTCTGCTTCTTAAAACTTAGATTTGATGATCGCTATCTTGTAGTGTTACTGAAGGATCATGAGAGATTCGATCCGAAATGACATCTCTGGAAACGCGAATTGAATAAAGGTTGAGAGATTCAAGAAAGGAAAAAGATCATTATATAAGTAATATCACATTAGCTTGTATTCACTGGTCGATCAATTATGTTGTTCTATATGATCAAACATAATTGTGAATACAAAAAAATATTACATTCGAAAAGAGATCGAGATTGATTTAATGTGATAAATGATCGAGGATACTGCATATATAATCAACTATGGTTCTATCTGTTGGACAATTATGACCCATAGCATCACTATTTGTGACAAAGGAAATTGCTCTTTTATCATTTGTAATTGGATTACCAAGATATATAAATGATAAAAGTCCATATAATTAGTTCCGGATTAATAAGATATGAGACAGTATTAATCCACTAAAGTTTAATCATTAAAATATCCATAGTCGTAGTATTATCGAGATTGGACATCGATAATGCAGAATAGACTAGTATTGCACTTGTGCGTGTTATGGAAGCGTAACGGCATAGTTCTCATATATTTAAGTATTGGATACTTATGCAAGTGTGACAGGAGGTTGTGTTTCCGATGGAACGGAAACAGCTTCGCTATGGATAGACCCCTCGAAATCCCATTGGTAGTATGACTATGTGTCTATGGAATCCGAATCAGGGCAGGTGTATTTGGTCTTAACCTGAGACTTGCATCACTAATACTTGCGACAATCAATATTACTTTGGTTTTGGTCGTTCGTGGGCTTTAACAGGTTTTGTGTACGCCTCTTCTGTGTATATTGAGAATCATAGTGTATTGGGTGTGATGTCAAGATGGAAGTATCACTTCAGTCATATGGAGATGATGATAACGTAGGATACAGAACAGTACTCTTAGTACTGCAGTCATCGGGATAATATGACTAGGTCATGCTTATCGATTATAGAGACTAGTTGCCAGAGATCCGATATATGCTTCGTACGGGGCAGAGAAAATTCCAGCCCTAGGCCTAGCATGTGACATCGATACTGGATCAAATATACAATATTATGTATACTACTGTTGGTTTCAAAAGTTGTCCTAAGATCATTCAAGCATAAAAACATGTGAATACATTAAAGAAGTATGGCGGAATCATACTTACAATGAGCGGTATGGATGCGTCAAGTTCAAAAATTTTCCTCTTTGTCCTTGAAGGTCACGGCCAAGCTCCAATTTTGTTGAAGATGAAGAAGCTCCAAGCTTTGAGAGGATTCAAATCTCTTAAGATGGTTTCCCTATCACCTTTAATGATTCTTGAAGTGTGCTAGCAAGTAAAGAAAAGAAAACAATTTCCTTGTTCTTGGTTGGAGGCTCACGGCAATGAGAGCTAGGGAGAGAGAGAGTTTTTTTTTTGTTGATTTTGTTTCCAAAATAAAATTACGCCAAAAATGTTTTACCAAAGTTTGGTATATGGCTTTCAAAAAGTCAAAACCATTTTGGAGCCAAAATGGCAATTAAAGCTCTCAACAACCAACATCATGAATAGTGACAAGTTGTCATTCACCAAAAGGTGACTTGACATCCATCACTAAAGTGACATGTGATGTGACGAGCGATGTGACTTGCGGCCGCCCCACTTAGATTCAAATCGGAGTGGCCTCGCAAACACATTCCGGGCTCGGGTTCGTTAATTCTGAATTAACGAATTTTCCGTTGCGACGTAATTAAATCAAATTTAATTAAATAATAATTCCAAGCAAAATTACTATTCACGTCGCTAGCGAATTAATTCTAAATTAATTCATTTGCCCGAATTAAAATCCAATTTTAATTCCGCGTCGAAATCTAATTTCGTTTAATATATCGAATATATTATTTTATCGATTAATTCCTGAATTAATCGTTCTCTCTCTTCAAATAGTATTTTATCCCAGATAAAATATCTCTGTTATTAATCAAAGATTAATTAAGTTCGAATCATTCATCATCGGTGAATCTTCGGGAAGCGACCCAAGAGATCCCTGGATATGTTGGCAGTAAATCCGATCGTCGGACTATCCGAACACGTACGTACCTCGTACTACGTTTTTATCGATTTACGAGACATGGTTGGATCTAGCAAAGCACCGTGCTTACCCAATTCTCCAGAAATATTCTTAATGGAATATACGATCTTTGTCAGGCGTAGTATACGTAGTTTTGCGTATTGCGATCCAGTATCGGATGTCACATGCATGGCCTGGGCTGGAATAGTGTATGCCCCGTACGAAGCATATATCGGATTACAAGCAACTAGTCTCTTTAATCAGATAATCATGACCTTGTCATATTATCCCGATGGTTGTAACCATTTAGCGTACCAGTACTGTATCCCTGCGTGATCATCATCTCCATATGACTGAAGTGATACTTCCATCTTGACATCACACCCAATACACTACGATTCTCAATAAACCCAGAAGAGGCGTACACAGAACCTGTTAAAGTCCTGGACGACCAAAACCAAAGCGTATTGATTGTCGCAAGTACTAGCGATGTAAGTCTCAAGTTAAGACCAAATACATCTACCCTGATGCGGACTCCCAAACACATAGTCATACTACCAATGGGATTCCGCGGGGTCTATCCAGAGCGAAGTTGTTTCCGTAACATCGGTAAACACAACCTCCTATCACACTTGCATAAGTATCCAATACTTAAATATATGAGAACTATGTTGTTACGCTTCCATAACACGCACAAGTGCAATACTAGTCTATTCCGCATTATCGATGTCCAAGTCTGGATAATACTACGACTAGGGATATTTAATGATTAAACCTTATGGATTGATATTGTCTCATATCTTATAATCCGGAACTAATCATAGGGACTTTTATCATTTATGTATTTAAGTAATCAAATTACAAAATGATAAAATGCAATTTCCATTGCTACATAATTAATTTGTACAAAAACCACAATGTCTTTTACAAATAGTGACGATATAGGTCATAATTGTCTAACAATCTCCCACTTGGCCTATAGCCAGTCACTCAAGCATCTAATACCTGAACTATGTACATGTCGCTCAAATTTTACTGAGGAATAGCTTTCGTCAGCGGATCTGCAATGTTGTCCTCTGATGCGACCTTCTCGATCTTCACATCGCCACGATGTATGATCTCACGAATCAGATGGAAACATCGAAGAACATGCTTGGATCGTTGATGAGACCGCGGTTCCTTAGCCTGCGCTATAGCCCCGTTATTGTCACAATACAATGGAACGGGCTCAGCTGCTAACGGAACTACTCCTAATCCAATTAGGAATTTACGGATCCAAACTGCCTCTTTTGCTGCTTCAGCTGCAGCAATATACTCCGCTTCTGTTGTTAAATCGGCAACAGTCTCTTGCTTGGAAGATTTCCAGCTTACTGCTTCTTTATTCAAACAAAATATGTACCCGGATTGTGACTTACAGTCATCTTTATCGGTTTGGAAACTTGCATCGGTATACCCAGTTACCTCAAGTTCTCCATCTCCATAGATTAAGAAAGCATCCTTAGTTCGTCTAAGATACTTTAGGATATTCTTAACCGCCATCCAGTGACTATCACCTGGATCGGCCTGATATCGACTACACATGCTCAAAGCAAAGGAGACATCAGGTCGCGTATATATCATGGCATATATGATCGATCCGACTACCGAGGCGAACGGTATCCGACTCATGTTGTCTCTCTCATCTTGAGTTTTAGGACACATGTCCTTAGATAGAGTGACGCCATGTGACACTGGCAACAGTCCCCTCTTGGACTGATCCATGTTGAATCTCTTCAACACTTTGTCAATGTACGTGCTCTGGGAGAGTCCAAGCAGCTTTCTAGATCTATCCCGGTAGATCTTTATTCCTAGAATAAAGGCTGCTTCTCCCAGATCCTTCATGGAGAATTTTAATGAAAGCCAAGCTTTCACCGATGTTAACATGGGAATGTCATTGCCAATAAGCAATACATCATCAACGTAAAGGACAATGAATGTCAGTGCGCTCCCACTAACCTTCTTATATACACAAGGATCATCCTCGTTTTGAACGAAATCATATTCTTTTATGATCTCATCAAAACGTTGGTTCCAAGAACGCGATGCTTGCTTCAATCCATAAATGGATCGATTTAACTTACAAACCTTGTTTGCAAGTCTTGGTACGAAAAAACCGTCAGGTTGTTGCATATAAACATCCTCCAAAAGGTTTCCGTTAAGGAAAGCGGTTTTGACGTCCATCTGCCATATCTCGTAATCGAAATATGCAGCAATAGCAAGCATTATCCGAATGGATTTAATCATGGCAACGGGTGAAAAAGTTTTTTCGTAATCGACACCATGTCGTTGACGATACCCTTTCGCTACAAGCCTAGCTTTGTACGTTTGTATGTTGCCATCCATGTCAGTCTTCCTCTTGAAGACCCATTTGCAACCAATAGGCTTTACGCCTTCTGGTGCATCAACCAGTGTCCAAACTTGGTTGGTGTACATGGAATCCATTTCGGAATTCATGGCATCTTGCCATAAACCGGAGTCGATACCTTGTATCGCTTCCTCTACGTAGCCGGCTCGTCTTCCTCAATAAGATTAATATCCACATGAGGTGAGATCAGAAACCCATACCTCTCAGGTTGTTTTCTGACTCTCTCCGACCTACGCGGTCCTTGTGTATTCGAAGATTGTGGTACAGTCTCATCCCTGATGGACTGTTCATGTTCCGTTAAGGATTCTGTGCCAGGAACAGTATCACTCCGATTTTCATCGAGTTCTACTTTCCTCCCACTTATCACTGCATTTAGGAATTCCTTCTCAAGGAAAACCGCATGTAGAGCAACAAATACTTTTTCTCTTGTGGGTGATAGAAGTAATATCCTTTGGTTTCCTAGGATATCCTACAAATAGGCATTTATCCGATTTGGGTTCTAGTTTGGTACCTTCCAAACGTTTGACGTATGCCCAGCACCCCAAATCTTCAGGAATGAGAAACCCGGTTTCTTTCCTGTCCATATTTCATACGGAGTCTGTTGAACAGACTTTGACGGAACCTTATTCAAAATAAGTATTGCACTGTTCAATGCATATCCCCAGAAGGAAATAGGTAGCTCTGTGCGACTCATCATAGACCTTACCATGTCTAACAAAGTTTGGTTTCTCCGTTCGGACACACCGTTTAATTGCGGTGTTCCAGGAGGAGTCCACTGTGAAAGAATACCATATTCTTTCAAGTAATCAAGAAACTCATTGCTTAAGTATTCGCCACCACGGTCCGACCGTAATGTCTTAATACTTTTGCCGGTCTGTTTTTCTACTTCGTGTCGAAACTCTTTGAATTTCTCAAAAGTTTCCGACTTGTGTCTCATAAGATACACATAACCAAAACGCGATGCATCATCCGTAAAGGTTACGAAGTATTCATATCCACCTCTAGCCTGGCTAGACATGGGCCCACAAACGTCACTATGAACAAGGGCTAACAGTTCGGTGGCACGTGCACCTTTACCGCTAAAAGGTGATTTAGGCATCTTGCCTAATAAACAAGATTCGCAGACGTCATATGAATTTGGATCAAATCCGTCCAAGTACCCACTCTTCGAAAGTGTGGATATGCGTGTCTTGTTTATGTGTCCCAGACGACAATGCCACATATAAGTTTCATCTTTGTTACTTACTTTAAGCCTTTTGTTTGTTACATTATATGTTTGAGATTGATTTATATTCAAAATATAAAGACCATTATTTGCATCAGCTGTGCAAATTTCTATATCATTTTTATACATAAAACACCCAGTGTTTCTAAATACAAAAGTATACCCGCATTGGGTTAACATAGATACAGAAATTATATTCCTAGTCAAACTAGGTACAAAATAACAGTTTATAAGTTCAAGTACATGCCCCGAGGGCAGTTCCAAAACATAAGTGCCCACGGCCAAAACGGCAACTCGAGTCCCATTTCCAACACGGAGGTCAATCTCTCATGAGGCCAGTCTCCTGCTAATCCGCAGATCCTGCACATCAGTACATATGTGAGTACCACAACCAGAATCAAAAATCCAATTTTTAAAACTAGAAGTAGACATGTTTATTTCTATAACAAACATACCTGAAGTCGGTGCCTTGCCCGCTTTGATTTCCTTCATGTGTGCCTTGTACTCGCGGCAGTCACGCTTCCAGTGACCCCGCTTCCCGCACTGCAAGCATACATCTTGGGATTTGTCCTTGGGTTCCCAGAACCTTTTGACGATTTGGCCTTGCCCTTCTTCTTATGCTTCTTCTTCTTAACACCTCCAGTCGCCTTGGGCCAAGCCCTCGGAGTCTGAGATGTTGAAGCATAGTGCGCCTCGCGCTTCTTGCCCTTAAGGAGCTCCTTTTCTGCCTCACGCAGAGTGGACATCAACTCTCCAAGAGTTTGGTCTTGGTTCAACATGTTGTAGTTCATGATGAACCCACTCCAAGTGTCGGGGAGAGACTGTAGGATCAAATCCACTGAAGTCTCAGCCTCGAAGACTATGCCCATCTGTCCGAGCTGCTCAATGTCAGCAATCATCTGTGAGACATGGTGCTCAACAGACGTACCCTCTGACATGCGAGCGCGGAAGAGCTTCTTTGCAACTCGTATCTTTCGATCTAAGATTAGATCGGTGAAGATCGTGCAACTTCGCCATCATCTCATAGGGATCCAACCTCTTGTTTTGATGACACGGAATTGCGGATCATCGGCAAGCATTACCGATTGAGCAGTCGCATTATCATCGCTATGAGTCTTCCAAAGCTCTAGCTCAAGCAACTGATCAGGTCGGGGCTTAGGCCCAATAGGTCGCTCTAAAGTGTAGAGTAACTTCTCGGATCCCAGAACAATTCTGAGATTCATATCCCAGTCCTGAAAGTTTGTGCCATTAAAGACGTTGTCGCCCATGACAATTTCCCTAATGCTTAACTTTCCTGTCATCTTAACCGCAATAGTCCAACTATTCGATTAACGATGTATGGGTACAGTCTAACTGTTACAAGAAAAATAATAATATATTAGTCCAACTAATAAAATAATTGACGAAATAATTTGAAAGCGCGTAAAGCTAAGTATTTGAACGAAATTGCAAATTCAATACTAGCCTCCCACTATTTTCGGCGAGCCTCTAACCCTCTGTTGAGTACTCGGGAAACCTAGTTTCCTAGTGGGCTAGGATCCCGTTAAATAACACACAACCTTGACTTTGGCCAACAAGCTGTATGATATTTAACTAGGTAGATCTCTAAGATCAATTGGATCTCATCCAATTCCTAGATCCGGTAGGTGGACCTCCAAGTCCGAAACATATATACAATATATATGCCAATATATCCAATATATTTTCCTAACATTTTTCCTCTGAATCAACTAAGCCTTGGCTTTGGCACAACAAGCTTAATGATTCCAGTTAAGCGGAACCCATTGACTTTGGAAAGCTTCGTAATCGATGTCGATGGACAAGAAGTGATCTTGACTTTGGCAAACAAATCACAACTTGGACAAGACACCGATATGGAACAAAGCCTTCATGATTCAAACACATCCGCGATGGACAAAGGTCTTGACTTTGGCCAACAAACCAGTGCCAATCTTGGATCTTGAGTAAGAATCACTCAATGGAAGGAAAACGCTTAATATTTATTGAGGGTTTTTCGCGTAAATTGGCAACCAATTTATTATCTTTGTTAGGTCTCATCATACACCCTTAAGCATGCATTCTAATTAAGCATGCAAAAGCATAATAAGGCGCGAAAATAAATTAATAACGATATGCGGATGGATATCTCACAGATTGTTCCTAGAACAAATCACTCAATTTCCTCTCCCCGGCTAGCACTATTCTTACTTCTACCCAATTACATAATACAATAAGAGAAACCTCATTAACATTGAGGGGAATTAGGTGAGAAGAGAATTACAAAGAATCAAGAGAGATAAGGCTGGACACGCAGGTCCAATTTAATAAATTCTAAATTTACAACAATTTCCAAAATTGCCCTTCCCTTCTAATATCCATCTGATATACGTTATTCATTCAAACATCCATGTATTCACACAAAGCATGTTATTCAATCAATCTAATCCAATTAATTAATCTTGAATAAAGTGATCATCCAATGTTCAAACAACGATTTGATTTTGCGCGAGTCCAACTCGTTTGAGAATAAGTACTCAAAGTACGAATTCTTGAATTATATCGAACTACAATTTAAATCTAATTTAATTCGTATTCAATACTAATTCATATTTAATTCCAAATTAAATAACTACACTTTTTAATGTGCCTTTACGACTTAGATTCCAAATCTAATCTAAATGGGTCTCAAAGCCCATTAACATCCAATGTTGTTTATTAAAGTCCAATGGGCTTTCAATTAATTTCTTAAGGCATGGACTTTGGTCAATATGGGTCAAACCCAAATACCAAAGCCCATTAAGGAATCACCCTTATTTGCCAAGAAACCAATTTAGGCCCATTAGGCCCAATTAAACATTAAAAGCCCATTTGTTATATTTGGACTTTATGGAATGGTTAGGCCCAATTTGGATCCAATCCAATTGACCCAAACCAACTTGGCCCAACCAAGCCCATTAGGCCCAAATACAAATTAAAAGCCCAATTCCAAATTTAGCCCAATTTATTAAATTCTAATTTTCCAAAATTCATAATTTAATAATCAAAGTGTTTAGCCATGATTAATCTTTTAAATTAACATTTCCAAAATACTAATCTAATCAATTAATCATGTTTTTCATCATCAACACATGTCCAACATTATTGAATTAAAAAATCATCTCATTACATGCTCAATAGCTCACGGCATTCATAGGGGTTTTTAATTCGATTTCGTTTTCAATCGATTGAATTACAAATCAACATTTCCCAAGTCTTTAATCATCCAATGATCAAAAGAACAAAAAAAAATACCATGATTAGGGTTTCATATGCATTCGGCCAAGCCATATTTGGGGAAAAAATAATCCAATTCATTTTTCATGAAATTGATCATGCATAACACTATGTTATCATCATTCAAGCATACTCAATCAATCAATTTTATCAAATCATGCTCAAATCATTTTACCCAAATTTTAGCATAAGAACCCTAACATTTTTCATGCTCAAATTAGGCTCCATGATACCATTGTTGGTTTCTAAAGTTGTCCCAAGATCATTCAAGCATAAAAACATGTGAATACATAAAGAAGTATGGCGGAATCATACTTACAATGAGCGGTTTAGATGCGTCAAGTTCAAAAAATTCTTCCTTGTCATTGAAGGTCACGGCCAAGCTCCAATTTTTGATGAAGATGAAGAAGCTCCAAGCTTTGAGAGGATTCCAAGCTCTTAAGATGGTTTCCCTATCACCTTAATGATTCTTGAAGTGTGCTAGCAAGTAAAGAAAATAAAACAATTTCCTTGTTCTTGGTTGGAGGCTCACGGCAATGAGCTAGGGAGAGAGAGAGTTTTTTTTTTCTTTTGTTGATTTTGTTCTAAAACAAAATATGCCTAAAAATATTTTACCAAAGTTTGGTATATGGCTTTCAAAAATTCAAACCATTTTGGAGCCAAAATGGCAATAAAGCTCTCACAACCAACATCATGAATAGTGACAAGTTGTAATTCACCAAAAGGTGACTTGACATCCATCACTAAAGTGACATGTGATGTGACGAGTGATGTGACTTGGGCCGCACTTGATTTTAAAATCGAGTGGCCTCGAAACACATCCCGGGCTCGGGTTCGTTAATTCCGAATTAACGAATTTTCCGTTGCGACGTAATTAAATCAAATTTAATTAAATAATAATGCCAAGCAAAATTACTATTCACATCGCTAGCGAATTAATTCTAAATTAATTCGTTTGCCCGAATTAAAATCCAATTTTAATTCCGCGTCGAAATCTAATTTCGTTTAATATATGAATATATTATTTTATCGATTAATTCCGAATTAATCGTTCTCTCTCTTCAAATAGTATTTTATCCCAGATAAAATATCTCCGTATTAATCCAAGATTAATTAAGTTCGAATCATTCGTCATCGGTGAATCTTCGGGAAGCGACCCAAGAGATCCCTGGATATGTTGGCAGTAAATCCGGTCGTCGGACTATCCGAACACGTACGTACCTCGTACTACGTTTTACCGATTTACGAGACATGTTGGCTTCTAGCAAAGCACCGTGCCTACCCAATTCTCCAGAAATATTCTTAATGGAATATATAATCTTTGTCAGGCGTAGTATACGTAGTATTGCGTATTGCGATCCAGTATCGGATGTCACATGCAAGGCTGGGGCTGGAATAGCGTCTGCCCCGTACGAAGCATATATCAGATTACAAGCAACTAGTCTCTTTAATCAGATAATCATGACCTTGTCATATTATCCTGATGGTTGTAACCATTTAGAGTACCAGTTTTGTATCCATGCGTGATCATCATCTTCATATGACTGAAGTGATACTTCCATATTAACATCACACCCAATACAATACGATTCTCAATAAACCCAGAAGAGGCGTACACAGAACCTGTTAAAGTCCTGGACGACCAAAACCAAAATGTATTGATTGTCGCAAGTACTAGCGATGTAAGTCTCAAGTTAAGACCAAATACACCTACCCTGATGCGGACTCACATAGACACATAGTCATACTACCAATGAGATTTCGCGGGGTCTATCCAGAGCGAAGCTGTTTCCGTACCATCGGTAAATACAACCTCCTATCACACTTTTATAAGTATCCAATACTTAAATATATGAGAACATGTTGTTACGCTTCCATAACACGCACAAGTGCAATACCAGTCTATTCCGCATTATCAATGTCCAATCCCGATAATACTACGACTATGGATATTTAATGATTAAACCTCTATGGATTGATATTGTCTCATATCTTATAATCTGGAACTAACCATATGGACTTTTATTATTTATATATTTAAGTAATCAAATTACAAAATGATAAAATGCAATATCCATTGCTACATAATTAATTTGTACAAAAAACCACAATGTCTTTTACAAATAGTGACGCTATGGGTCATAATTATCTAACAACTACGCCTGACATAGATTACATATTCCTTAAAAGAATATTTCTGGAGAATTTGGTAGGCACGGCGCTTTGCTAGAAGCCAACCATGTCTTGTAAATCGGTAAGAACGTGGTATTAGGTACGCACGTGTTCGGATATTCCGATGACCGGATTTACTGCCAACATATCCAGAGATCTCATGGGTCGCTTCCCGAAGATTCACCGATGACGTATGACTCGAAGATAATTAATCTGGGATTAATTAGAAGAGAGAAAATTAATTTAGGATTAATTACGAAGAAATTTTATCTAGGATAAAATTCATTTAAAGAGAGAGAGAATGATTAATTTGAAATTAATCGATTAAAATAATATATTTGATATATTAAATGAAATTAGATTTCATAACAGAATTAAAATTAGATTTTAATTCGGGCGAACGAGTTAATTTAGAATTAATTCTCTAGCGACGTGAATAGTAATTTTGCTAGGCATGATTATTTAATAAAATTTGATTTAATTACATCGCAACGGAAATTCGTTAATTCGAAATTAGCGAACCCGAGCCCGGGAGTGTTTGCGGGCCCACTCGGATTTTGAATTCAAGTGGGGCCCACAAGTCACATCAAGTCACATCACAAGTCAATCCTTTACCTTTATTGTGATGGAAGTTAGTGTAGGAAATGATGGAAACTTGATTTACACTCCAAGTTGGTGAAAGATGATTGAATTTTACCAAATGTTAGATATTTGGTATATGATTTTGTTTTTTGAAAATGAGATACACAAGTCAACTTTTCATTCTCTCCATCTATCTCCCTTGTTCACGCCTCTCTCCCATTTTTGCATAGGCTTGGCCGAAACTTTCAAGAACAAAAAGGAAGAAAAATTGTTTCATTTTTCTAATAGCTATCACTCACAATGGATCATACAAAGGTGATAGGGAAACCTTTCCCATGAGTTTGGAATCTCATTAACAAAGCATGGAAGCTCAACATACATCAAATGAGAGCTTGGAGCACAACACAAAGGCTTGGAATTTTGTTATCTCCTACATCAACTTAGCCGATCAAAGTGAGTATTTTCCGCTACTTTACTTTGCGTATTCACATGATTTCTTGCTTAATTTGATCTTGGTTTGACCTAGAAATCCCAACAATGGTATCAGAGACATAATTGAGCATGAAATTGAATTTATGGTTCTTAATCTTGATTTGGGTATTTTTGATTTGAGCATGATTTGATCAAATTCTTTGTTTGAGTATGCTTATATAATGTTAACTTAGAGTTATACATGATAAATTTGAAGAAAAATTAATTGGATTAATTTTCCCCAAATGCATTAGCTTGGCCGAATGCAATATGAACCTTATGTCATGGTAATTTTTGAATTTTAGACAATTGGATGTATTTAAAATGCATGGGATATATTAGTTTGTGATTTAATTGGATTGAAATCAAAATTGATATAAAAAGTCCCTAATTGCCGTGAGCTTATGGAAGCATGAATGAATTGATTTTGTTTCAATTTGTGTTGGACATAAATTGATTAGTTAAAGCATGATTAATTAGGATAATTGGTGTTTTGGAAATATTAACTTAACTAATTAATTATGGCTATTACACT
Organism: Zanthoxylum bungeanum; assembly: GCA_019454045.1. Lineage (NCBI taxonomy): Eukaryota > Viridiplantae > Streptophyta > Magnoliopsida > Sapindales > Rutaceae > Zanthoxylum > Zanthoxylum bungeanum. The sequence goes on along the minus strand of SKCR01003391.1, from coordinate 16,773 downwards.
TTAATTAATTAAATTGTGAAATTTGGAATATTAGAATTTAATTAATTGGGCTTAATTTGGAATTGGGCTAATAATGTTTTATTTGGGCTTAATGGGCTTGGTTGGGCCAAGTTTGGTTTAGGATAATTGGTTGGATCCAATTGGGCCTAAAACCATTTCCATAAAGTCCAAATATAATAAATGGGCCTTTAAAAATTTAATTGGGCCTAATGGGCCAAAAGTAATTTTGTGGCAAAGGGTGATTCCTTATTGGGCTTTAGTTGCCAAAGTCCATGCCTTATGAATTAATTAAAACCCATTGGATTTTAATTAAATTGACATTGGATGTTAATTGGGCTTTGAGACCCGTTAAGATTAGATTTAGAATCTAAGTCGCAAAGACTTATTAATAAAGTGTAATTATTTAATTTGGAATTAAATAAAGAATTAGTATTGAATACAAATTAAATTGGATATAATATTGTAGTTTGATATAATTCGAGAATTCATACTTTGAGTACTTATTCTTAAACGAGTTGGACTCGCACGAATCAAATCGTTGTTTGAACATTGGATGATCATTAATCAAAGATTAATTAATTGGATTAGATTGATTGATAACATGTTTTGTGTGAATACATGGATATGATGTATGAATAATGTATATCGGATGGATATTAGATGAGTGAGGGGAATTTTGGAAATTGTTGTAATAAATTTAGAATTTATTAAATTGGCCCTGCGTGTCCAGCCTATTACCTCTTGATTCTTTTTATTTCTCTTCTCACCTATTCCCCCTCAATGTAAATGAGGTTTATTTAGAAGTGTTATGTGTAATTGGGTAGAAGTAAGAGTATTGCTAGCCGGGGAGAGGAAAGAGAGAGAGATTTGTTCTAGGACAAAATGTTTTAATATCCATCTGCATATCGTTATTAATTATTTTCCGTGCTTAATATGCTTTTAGAATGCATGCTTAAGGGTGTATGATGAGACCTAATCAAAGATAATTAATTGGTTGCCAATTACGCGAAAAATCCTCAACAAATATTAAACGATTTCCTTCATTGAGTGATTCTCTCTCAAGATCCAAGATTGGCACTGGTTTGTTGGCCAAAGTCAGGACCTTTGTCCATCGCGGATGTGTTTGAATCATAAAGGTTTTGTTCTATATCGCATGTCTTGTCCAAGTTGTGATTTTTTGGCCAAAGTCAAGATCACTTCTTGTCCATCGACATCGATTAAGAAGCTTTCAAAGGTCAATGGGTCCCGCTTAACTGGAATCATTAAGCTTGTTGTGCCAAAGCCAAGGCTTAGTTGATTCAGAGGAAAAAGGTTAGGGAATATATTGGATATATTGGCGTATATTAGATATATGTTTCGGACTTGGATGTCCACCTACTGGATCTAGGAATTGGATGAGATCCAATTGATCTTAGAGATCTTCCTAGTTAAATATCATTCAGCTTATTGGCCAAAGTCAAGGTTGTGTGTTATTTAACGGGATTCTAGCCCACTAGGAAACTAGGTTTCATGAGTACTCAACAGAGGGTTAGAGGCTCGTCGAAAATAGTGGGAGGCAAGTATTAAATTTGCAATTTCGTTTAGATATTTGCCAATACACGCTCATTACTTTTTCATCATTATTTAAAATATTTAATTGTTGTTTTAATTAAACAGTTGGACTGTATTCAAACTACTTCATTTATAGTTGATTATATAATTGGATTATAGTAATCAATATATTTGAATTTAAACTAATCAAATAGTAGTTGATTATATAGTTAGACTATAGTAATCATTATATTTGATTGTACCTGAAATCGTTGATTGGATAGTTAGACTATGGAATCAAGATAACTGAAAGATTAGCATTTAGAACATAATCATGGGAGAAAATGTATTTAAACGGCTCCAATTTTCAGATTGGGAATAAAACCTCATGATAGTCCTGGGAACTGAGAGGTTATTCTATTTGATAGAGAAACATCTTGGGCCTGAGCCCGGAGTTGAGCAAATAGTGGAGCATGAGTTTTGGATGACTCATGGTGATGATAAATTTAGTGCTCAATCATGTATGCTTAATGCAATGACACTTTAATTTCGTCGTCTGAATTAAGGATTAGATCTTTATACCATGATGCTGAAGTTAAAGATCTTCATAGATCTAACCATAGATCTTAGAAGTACTAATTGCAAAAGAAGCTCTTTCGCTCGCGTATGTCAAAGGGTACATCTGTCGAGCACTAGGTGTCGCAGATGATTGCTAACATCGATCAGCTAGGTTAGCTGGGCAAAACCTACGTGGCCGAGACTACCAAAGATTTGATCTTATAGTCTCTACCCGAAAGCTGGAGTAGGTTCATAATGAACTAAGAGTAAACTCTTGGAGAGTTGATGGCTATGCTCAATGAGGCAGAGCCAGAGCTTCTAAAAGGGGCAAAGGTAAAATCATCATAGTCTTCTGGGAAGATAAAGGACATATCCAATATGTCTACCTAAAATGTGGCAAACGGGGTCACTGAAGCGTGACTGCTGTATGGACAAGGCAAACATGAAGGAAGTGAAGGCGGGGTAAGGCTCCGGTTTCAAGTATGTTTGTCATAAACATGTTCACTACTGGTTTCAAAATTGGATTTTTGATACTAAGTGTTGTACATATATATGTACTGATGTGCGGGATCTGCTGATAAGTAGAGACTGGCTTCAGTTGAGATCTACCTGCGAGTCGAAAATGGGATGAGAGTCGCTGTTTTAACCGTAGAATCCTAAGTTTAGGAACTACCCTTTGGGTATATACTTAATTAGGAAACTGTTATAATGTACCTAGTTTGACTAGAAACATTATCTCTATATCTAAGTTTAACCCGTTGCGGGTATACCTTTATATTCTAGAACACTATGTGTTTTATTTTATAAAGATGATATTGAGATAAACACATTAGATGTGAATAACAGTATTTATATTTTGAATATAAATGAATCTCTAACGTATAACATGACAAAAAAATAGCTCAAACTGAATAAATCAGTTGAGACTTATAAGTGGCATTGTTGTCTGGGACACATTAACAAGACTCGTATATCCACACTTTCGAAGAGTGGGTACTAGGACAGATTTGATTCTATTCAAATGATGTCTACGAATCTAGTTTATTAGGCAAAGTGCCTAAAACACCTTTTACTTGGTAAAAGTACAAGTGCCATCGATCTGTTAGCCCTCGTTCATAGTGACGTAAGTGGGCTCATATCTAGCTAGGCTAGAGGTGGATATGATACTTCGTAACCTTTACGAATGTGGCATCGCATTATGGTTATGTGTATCTTAATGAAATACAAGTCAGAAACTTTTAGAGTTTCAACTCGAAGTAAATAGACAGACTGGCTAAAGTATTAAACCGTCACGGTTAGACCGTGGTGGAAAATACATAAGCAATAAGTTTCTCAATATTTGAAAGAGTATAGTATTCTTTCATAAAGGACTCCTCTCGGAACACCTCAATTTGATGGTATGTCTAAATAGAGAAACCGAACTTTGTTGGACAGAGTAAGGTTAATGATGAGTCACTCTGAGCTACCATTTTCCTTCTAGGGATACGCATTAATAAGTGCAAAACTTATTTTGAATAAGGTTCCATAAAAAACTGTTAGACATACTTCATATTAGATATGAACAAGAAAGAAACCGGGTTTTCTCATTCCTGAAGATTTGGGAATGCTAGGCATATGTTTGGATGATACCAAACTAGAACCCAAATCGGATAAGTGCCTAATTTGTAGGTTATCCTAGGGTAACCAAAGTATAGTACTTATACAACTCACAAGAGAACAATTTAATTGTTGCTCTCCATGCGGTTTTCCTAAAAGGAATACCTATATGCAGTGGTAAGTGGGAGGAAAGTAAAACTCGATGAAAATCGGAGTAATACTGTTCCAGGCACCGATTCCTTAACGGAACACAAACAGTTCATCAGGGATGAAACTGTACAAATAATCTTCGAATACACAAGAACCGTGTAAGTCGGAGAGAGTCAGAAAACAACCTGGGAGGTATGGGTTTTTGATCTCACCTCATGAAGATGTCAATCTTAATGAGGAAGACAAACCGGCTACATGTGAGGAAGTGATACAAGGTATCGACTCCCTATTATGGCAAAGTGCCATGAAATCCGAAATGGATTCCATGTATATCAACCAAGTTTAGATACTGGTTGATGTACCGAAAAACATTGTGCCTATTGGTATTATATGAGTCTTGAAGGAAGACAAACATGGATGGAAAATGTACACTGCAAGGCATGTACAGAAAGGGTATCGTCAACGACATAGTGTCAACTAAGACGAAACTTTTTCATCTGTTGCCATGATTAAATCTATTTGGATAATGCTTACTAATACTGCATATTTCATTAATGAAATATGGCATAGGGACTTCAAAAACGGAAACCTTTTGGAGGATGTTTACAACATCCTAACGGTTTTGTCGTACCAAAACAAGCAAACAAGGTTTGCAAGTTAATTCAATACATTTATGGATTGAAGCAAGCATTGCGTTCTTGGAACTATCGTTTTGATATAATCATAATGGTATATGATTTAATTCAAAACGAAAATGATTCTTGTGTATATAAGAAGGTTAGTGGGAGCGCACTGACAATGATTGTTCTATATAATGATGAAATATCATTTCTTGGAAATGACATTCCCATAATACAATCGGTGAAAGTTTGGCTTTCATGAAAATCTCCGTAGAATACTTGGGAGAGACAACATTTATTCTAGGAATAACGATCTACTAGGATAGATCTAAATATTGTTGGCACTCTCTGAGAACTCGTACATTGAAAGATATGTACGCGACCTAGTGTCTCATATGCTTTGAGCATATGGAGTCACAATCAGGCCAATCCTAGTGATAGTCACTGGATTGATGTTAAGAACATCCTTAACTATCTTAGATGAACTAAGGATGCTTTCTTAAGATATGGAGAAGGAGAACTTGAAGGGACTAGGTTCACCGTTGCAAGTTTCCTAACTGACAAAAACGACTATATGTCGTAATAAGGGTACTATATAGTTTGAATAACGAAACAGTGAGCTGGAAATCTTCCAAGCAAGATACTGTTGCCGAATAAACAACAAAAGCGGAATATTGCTGCAGCTCAGGCAGCAATAGAAGCAATTTTGGATATGTAAAATTCCTAATTAGATTAGGAGTAGTTCTGTTAGCTGCTAAGCTAAGCTACAGCACAGGCTAAAGAATTAATGGTCTCATCAACGATCCCAAGTATATACTTCAACTATTCATCTGATTCGTTCGGATCATACATCGTGGCGATGTGATGATCGACTAAATCGCATCAGATGATAACATTGCAAATCCGCTAACGAAAGCTGTTACTCAGCAGAAATTTGAGCGACTCGTACATAGTTCAAGTGTAGGACACTTGAGTGATTGGCTATAGGCCAAGTGGGCGATTGTTGGACAATTATGACCCATAGCATCACTATTTGTATAGAACATAGTGTTGTTGTACAAATTAACTATGTGACAAATGAAATTGCTATTTTATCATTTGTAATTAGATTACCAAGATACAAAAATGATAAAAGTCCATATGATTAGTTCCGGATTAATAAAATATGAGACAGTATTAATCCACTAAAGTTTAATCATTAAAATATCTATAGTCGTAGTATTATCGAGATTGGACATCGATAATGCGGAATAGACTAGTATTGCACTTGTGGGCGTTGTGGGAGCATAACGGCATAGTTCTCATATATTTAAGTATTGGATACTTATGCAAGTGTGATAGGAGGTTGTGTTTACCGATGGTACGGAAACAGCTTCGCTCTGGATAGACCCCTCGGAATCTCATTTGTAGTATGACTATGTGTCTATAGGAATCCGAATCAGGGTAGATGTATTTGGTCTTAACCTGAGACCTTCATCACTAATACTTGCGACAATCAATATACTTTGGTTTTGGTTGTCCGAGGCTTTAACAGAATCTGTGTACGCCTCTTCTGGGTATATTGAGAATCATACTGTATTGGGTGTGATTTCAAGATGGAAGTATCACTTCAGTCATATGGAGATGATGATCACATAGGATACGGAACTAGTACTCTTATGTACTGCAGTCATCGGGATAATATGACTAGGTCATGCTTATCCGATTATAGAGACTAGTTGCCAAAGATCTGATATATGCTTCGTACGGGGCAGACACAATTCCAGCCCCAGGCCTAGCATGTGACATCGATACTAGATCACAATACCCAATACTACGCATACTACGCCTGACATAGATTACATATTCCTTAAAAGAATATTTGGAGAATTAGGTAGGCACGGCGCTTTGCTAGAAGCCAACCATGTCTTCCAAATCGGTAAGAACGTGGTACTAGGTACGCACGTATTCGGATATTCCGATGACCGAATTTACTGCCAACATATCCAGGGATCTCATGGGTCGCTTCCCAAAGATTCATCGATGACGTATGACTCGAAGATAATTAATCTGGGATTAATTAGAAGAGAGAGAAAATTAATCTAGGATTAATTACGGAGAAATTTTATCTGGGATAAAATTCAATAAAGAGAGAGAGAACGATTAATTTGGAATTAATCGATTAAAATAATATATTCGATATATTAAATGAAATTAGATTTCATAACAGAATTAAAATTAGATTTTATTCGGGCGAACGAGTTAATTTAGAATTAATTCGCTAGCGACGTGAATAGTAATTTTCCTAGGCATAATTATTTAATTAAATTTGATTTAATTACGTCGCAACGGAAATTCGTTAATTTGAATTAGCGAACCCAGCCGGGAGTGTTTGGGGGCCCACTCGGATTTTGAATTCCAGTGGGGCCCACAAGTCACATCACTAGTCAATCCTTTACCTTTATGGTGATGGAAGTTAGTGTAGGAAATGATGGAAACTTGATTTACACTCCAAGTTGGTGAGAGATGATTGACTTTTACCAAATGTTAGATATTTGGTATATGATTTTGTTTTTTGAAAATGAGAAACATAAGTCAACTTTTCATTCTCTCCATCTCTCTCTCTTGTTCACGCCTCTCTCCCCTTTTTTTGCATAGGCTTGGCCGAAACTTTCAAGAACAAAAAGGAAGAAAAATTGTTACATTTTCTAAGAGTTAGCACTCACAATGGATCATACAAAGGTGATTGGGAAACCTTTCCCATGAGTTTAGAATCTCATTCACAAAGCTTGGAATCTCAACATACATCAAAGGAGAGCTTGGAGCACAACACAAAGGCTTGGAATTTTTTGATCTCCTATATCCACTTAGCCGATCAAAATGAGTATTTTCCGCTACTTTACTTTGCGTATTCACATGATTTCTTGTTTAATTTGATCTTGGTTAGACCTAGAAATCCCAACACTATCCATTTTTCGAGCAGCTATATATTCCTAACAGATGTATAACAATTGAGCTCTCGAAGTATGCTGGTCGCACGGCACAACTGGAAAGTATGAATTATTCTTGTAGAGATAATAAAAAATTTTGATCCCATCATGTGTGAGTGGGAGATGTTGGAAATTGTTGTTAATTGGAAATTATTTGGTGTTGTTAAATAACAATAATTAGTAATAATTTCATGTTTGAAATATTAAGTAACAACAAGAGTTGTTAATCAAATAATTAAGTAACAACAATTAGTAAAATGTTAAGTGGGGAACATTTGGTACACCCATGATGGTAACATTTTTGGAATGGTTAGAGAAAGTAATTATGAATCCAAATACATGTGTGTAGGCACTGTATTTTTGCATGTAAGTCCCTATGATGAGTCTCATTTGGAGAAACTACCTTTAAAGTCGAGGAAGTCGCTGGAAACGGACGTCGAAAGGGAGAATTCAGAATAAGTATGTCATCAGATTCATTTCACAAGTTCACTGTTTTTGTTCGTGCTGCGTTCGTGACCACGTTCGAACATCAAGTAGATTGCGGGCGTTCTTGTAGCGTTCGAATAGGCGTTCGAATGGTGTCAGTATTTTGGTTTTGCTGCTAGCCCTCACCCAAGCCCAATTAGCCCACCAAAGCCCATAAAACATATCCAAATTAATAAAACACATATTTAACACATGGGGAATTAAATAAAATCTAAAAATCATATACCAAATTAAAATAAATATTAAAATAAAGTCATGCCTAATTAAATCAATCAAGATTATTATATTCCTAACTAAACAAATTTCATGCCTAAAATAAAACAAATTAAATATATGAACTTCCTAATTAAGCATAATCTTGTCTCCAGTCAATCTTTGGTTTTCCTTGTTTAACACTAAATCAAATCCTCCTTTAATGCACAAATCCCTTCCTTGTCAAGCAATGATTCACCCATCCCCTTTGCCTATAAAACAAAGCTATTCCAACCCTTGAACCCTCCTGACTCTCACGCATATACAGCAAACAAAAAAGCCTCTCCATTCACGCCTAATACACTCAAGAAGCAACAAAGAATTTTCTCTCTCCTCCTTCCCTCCATAACAGAAAAATCAGAGCCCCTAAACACCTTAGATTACCGAAAATTACAGCCTCATAAACACCTTAGATCACCGAAAATCACAGCCCCTAAACACCTTAGATTACCAAAAATTACAAGCCCTAAACCACCGAAAAAACATACCCTAAAATAGTAGCTAAAATCACCAAAAACAGTAACAAGAACTGCAACTCTAAAACCCCTAAAAGAAACCGTAAAAACAGCCCTTGATACAACAAAAACAGTGACCAAAAAAATAGCAGCAAAACAGAGGTAAAACAGTAGCCCGAACAGCAAAACAGCGAGGAAAGACGTGAACCAGTGAACCGGAGGAGCCGCAGAGCATTAACCCTTACGATGACCATGTACAGTACTTTCGAGAGACGATCTAAAAGGTTAGACCTGAGGGCACCATCTTTTATTTATCTTTATTCTTATTTTAATCATTTATCGAATTTTTCTTCGCATGAGAGTCGTTTATTGATGTGTGTTTGGTGCCTTGAATGAATGGAAAATGTGTCATCTCTCGTGGTATATAGGATGGAAACCCAGATGTAAATTCCGTAGCCGAATCCGAATGGACGGTAGTGCGGTCTGTACTTGGGATACAACTTCACGTACCACTTGAGCAAACGGCACATATTTTGATATGTTTTATCTTGTTCGTTTGTTATCCGTATTTTATATTCCGCCATTTTACTTTCCGTATGTCGTTTGTTTGTGTGTTGATATAATGCGCATGGGCTTAGTATGTTGGTCTAAAGGTTTTCCATTTGAGGGAAGAAAATGCCAAAAGGTTACCTTTACGCCAATATTTTGCCGCGCCGGACAAAGTATGTTTGGTTGGATGTGAGACATGTTCAACCGAGCATACGAAGTTCTATATTGTTGTCTTTACTTTCTATGCATTGTGATGTGATGTGCATTGGCTAACTAGGGTTGATTAAAGGTCCTCTATTCGAGGGAAAATGCCTTAAGGCTACTTACACGATGTTTTGCCGCGCCTTTTGTTATGTCATTGACTTTATGCATATCATTGTTCTATTTATGCATGTATTGCATTCTAATGCGCATGGGCTTAGTATGTTGGTCTAAAGGTTTTCCATTTGAGGGAATAAAAGGCCAAAAGGCTACCTTTACGCCAATACTTTGCCGTGCCGGACAAAGTATGTTTGGTTGGAGGTGAGATATGTTCAACCGAGCATACGAAGTTCTATATTGTTGTCTTTACTTTCTATGCATTGTGATGTGATGTCAGACTTGAAGGAAATGAGCTCACCAAGCTGATCAATGTGGATAGATTGAAGCAGTATTTTGCCTGAAGAAGAGAAAACCGAGCAGTCACCAAGAGAAGACCTAACCCAACGGAATAAGAAATTCATTCATGCATGCATGCATACACGTAACATATTTGCATTATTTTGTGTTTGTTCTGTTTCGTAATAACAGGTTTCAAAAAAAAAAAAAAAAAAAGACGGCCAAGACAAGCCAGTCAGAAGCAACAACAGTGCATCAGTCTCAGGAATGAATCAGAATTAGTATCGGTTGAGGGCGAGGCCCATATCAGTGTCAATCCCGGGGCGAAGCCTACATCAGTATCAGTTCAGGGTCGAGGCCCACGTCAGCATCAGTTTGGGATGAGTCCCAAGGCCGAGGCCCATGTCAGCATCAGTTTGGGGATGAGTCCCAAGGCCGAGGCCCATATCAGTATCAGTTTGAGGATGAGTTCCAAGGCCGAGGCCCACATCAATTTCAGTTTCGGGGATGAGTCTCAGGGTCGAGGCCCGCACATGAGTATCAGTCTAGCGTCGAGGCCCACATCAGTATCAGTCTGGGGCGAGGCCCACATCAGTATCAGTTTGACGATGGAGCATGGGTCGAGGCCCATATCAGTATCAGTCTAGCGGCGAGGCCTACATCAATATCAGTTTGAAGCCAACATCATTATCAGTTTTGGGGATGAGTCCCAGGGGCGAGGCCCATATCATTATCAGTATTAGTCTTGCCGGGTATGGCACTCTAAGGGCGAGGCCCACATCATTATCAGTATTAGTCTTGCCGGGTATGGCATTCTGGGGGCGAGGCCCACATCATTACTAGTATCAGTTCTGCCAGGTACGACACTCCGGGTATGGAGATATTATAGCAACGGCTTGGGTATGAGGTTTAGCACGCCAGGTACGGCGCTCTAAGTATGGAGATATTACAGCGACGCCTTGGGTATGAGGTTTAGCACGCCAGGTACGGCACTCCGGGTATGGAGATATTACACAGCGACGCCTTGGGTATGAGGTTTAGCACGCCAGGTACGGCACTCTGGGTATGGAGATATTACAGCGAAGCATTGGGTATGAGGTTTAGAACGCCAAGTACGGCACTTCGGGAATGGAGACATCACTGCGACACTCTAGGTACGGAGACGCAACCGCGACACCTCAGGTATGGGGTTTAGCATGCCAGATACGGCACAACATTAACTCAATTCAACACATGGCAAGTCAAGTGGCAGTTGGCGAGCCAGGTAAGTAAAAATGCATTGCATAACTTTGATAAGATTGTCACTGTTACACATTACACAAGTCCCATCAAAGTGGGGGCGACTGTAGGCACTGCATTTTTACATGTAAGTCCCTATGATGAGTCTCATTTGGAGACACTACCTTTTAAGTCGAGGAAGTCGTGGGAAACGGACGTCGGAAGGAGGAATTCAGAATAAGTATGTCATCAGATTCATTTCACAAGTTCACTATTTTCGTTCGTGTTGTGTTCGTGACCACGTTCGAACGTCAAGCAGATTGCGGGCGTTCGTGTAGCATTCGAATAGGCGTTCGAACGGTGTTGGTATTTCTGGTTTTGCTACTAGCCTCACACCCAATCCCAATTAGCCCACCAAAGCCCATAAAACATATCCAAATTAATAAAACACATATTTAACACATGGGGAATTAAATAAAATCTAAAAATCATAAACCAAATTAAAATAAATATTAAAATGAAGTCATGCCTAATTAAAATCAATCAATATTATTATATTCCTAACTAAACAAATTTCATGCCTAAAACAAAACAAATTAAATATATGAACTTCCTAATTAAGCATAATCTTGTCTCCAATCAATCTTTGGTTTTCCTTGTTTAACACTAAATCAAATCCTCCTTTAACGCACAAATCCCTTCCTTGTCAAGCAAGGATTCACCCATCCCCTTTGCCTATAAAAACAAAGTTATTCCAACCCTTGAACCCTCCTGACTCTCACGCATATACAGCAAACAAAAAAGCCTCTCCATTCACGCCTAATACACTCAAGAAGCAATAAATAATTTTCTCTCCTCCTCTTCCCTCCATAACCAAAAAATCACAGCCCCTAAACACCTTAGATTACCGAAAATTACAGCCTCATAAACACCTTAGATCACCGAAAATCATAGCCCCTAAACACCTTAGATTACCGAAAATTACAGCCCCTAAACCACCGAAAACACACCCTAAAATAGTACATAAAATCACCAAAAACAATAACAAGAACTGCACTCTAAAACCACTAAAAGAAACCGTAAAAACAGCCCTTGATACAGCAAAAATAGTGACCAAAAAAATAGCAGCAAAACAGAGTCAAAACAGTAGCCCGAACAGTAAAACAGCGAGGAAAGACGTGAACCAGTGAACCGGAGGAGCTGCTGAGCATTAACCCTTCCGACGACCGTGTACGGTACTTTCGAGAGACGATCTAAAAGGTTAGACCTGAGGGCACCATTTTTTATTTATCTTTATTCTTATTTTAATCATTTATCGAATTTTCTTCGCATGAGAGTCGTTGATTGATGTGTGTTGTGGCCTTTGAATGAATGGAAAATGTGTCGTATGTCGTGGTATATAGGATGGAAACCCAGATGTAAATTCCGTAGCCGAATCTGAATGGACGGTAGTGCGGTCTGTATTTGGGATACAACTCCACGTACCACTTGAGCAAATAGCACATATTTTGATATGTTTTATCTTGTTCGTTTGTTATCCGCATTTTATATTCCGCCATTTTACTTTCTGTATGTCGTTTATTTGTGTGTTGATATAATGCGCATGGGCTTAGTATGTTGGTCTAAAGGTTTTCCATTTGAGGGAAGAAAAGGCCAAAAGGCTACCTTTACACCAATAATTTGCCGCGCCGAACAAAGTATGTTTGGTTGGATGTGAGATATGTTCAACCGAGCATACGAAGTTCTATATTGTTGTCTTTACTTTCTATGCATTGTGATGTGATGCGCATGGGCTAACTAGGGTGGATTAAAGGTCCTCTATTCGAGGGAAAATGTCTGAAGGCTACCTTACCATGATGTTTTGTCGCGCCTTTTGTTATGTCATTGACTTTATGCATATCATTGTTCTATTTATGCATGTATTGCATTCTAATGCGCATGGGCTTAGTATGTTTGCCGTTATGATAATTACTACCATGCATGTGAACTTAAAAGTAGAATACTCTTGGAAATATGTTACGTAGATTCGATTAAATTTTTGCACAAATCATTTCATTACAAGTGGCATAAGTAAGGGACCATTCCAAACCCAATGGTTTGAGGTTTTCCCTTGCGAGGGGTGAGTGCGGCCTTAAATCATTTTTCCCGGTTCACACCGGGTGGCGACTCCATTATTCTCCGGTTTAGCCCGGAACAGCATACGTCGCCCAGTTTCAGTGTCCCACAGTCTGGCGACTCCACTGGGGATATAGAATCGACCCCAAAATAACGTCTTGTAATATTATGATTTGTGCTTTAAGTTAACCGTTCCTATAGTGGGTTGAAAGGGGTTTAATCAAATGCACTTTTAAGGCTAGGTAATGGTTTGGTGTCTTCCTTTACTCACTACCTTTCTATAAGGAAAAGTTGTGAAGGCACCTAGATAATCATCTACTCGTAGCCTACTGTGATGGACTAATTTGGAGGACTCGTTGTTTATTCCTGAAACCAAACGATAAGAGCCTAAGAGGCTTGGGTACTTAAGAGAGCCTCGTTCCACCCTCCCTCTGAGGAATCTACAACGGGAAATCCATTTGACAGTCAGTCACACACCATAACTCGTTGGCACGTACTGTAAGGTATAAAAAAGGGTGCGTTCACTTGGTCACTCGAACCCTTGAGTGGGGAGACCTAGTTGTGGGTAATCCTTCGCCAGCGAGAGTCTTTGTCTACACTCCCGCAAACCCACACGTAGACCGGAATTGTATGACCTATAGCAAATATTTCCTTGTGCTTGTGGACCATCCTCATTTGGATGCAGTTGGACTTCTTTTCAGAAATGTGAACTTTTTGGGCCATTTAAAGTGGGACTAGTTCGTATCCTATGACAATTGGGCCAAAAGCTTCTGAAATGTTGATGGGCCACTCCGTAGAAATTATTTCTGTATGCTTGTGTTTGGGAACATTGTCGTTTGGATCCATTCGGACCTTTGGTCATGAGGTATGGGCTTGTTGGGCCATTTAAACAGGGACAAGAACGTATCTTATGATGATTGGGCCAAAAGCTTCTAAAACGCTATTGCTACTAGCCTCACACCCAATCCCAATTAGCCCACCAAAGCCCATAAAACATATCCAAATTAATAAAACACATATTTAACACATGGGGAATTAAATAAAATCTAAAAATCATAAACCAAATTAAAATAAATATTAAAATAAAGTCATGCCTAATTAAAATCAATCAAGATTATTATATTCCTAACTAAACAAATTTCATGCCTAAAACAAAACAAATTAAATATATGAACTTCCTAATTAAACATAATCTTGTCTCCAATCAATCTTTGGTTTTCCTTGTTTAACACTAAATCAAATCCTTCTTTAATGCACAAATCCCTTCCTTACCCTTGAACCCTCCTGACTCTCACACATATATAGCAAAGAAAAAAGCCTCTCCATTCACGCCTAATACACTCAAGAAGCAACAAAGAATTTTCTCTCCTCCTCTTCCTTCCATAACCGAAAAAACACAGCCTCTAAACACCTTAGATTACCAAAAATTACAGCCCCATAAACACCTTAGATCACCGAAAATCACAGACCCTAAACACCTTAGATTACCGAAAATTACAGCCCTAAACCACCGAAAACACACCCTAAAATAGTAGCTAAAAATCACCAAAAACTGTAACAACAACTGCACTCTAAAACCCCTAAAAGAAATCGCAAAAACAACCATTGATACAGCAAAAACAGTGACCAAAAAAACAGCAGCAAAACGGAGTCAAAATAGTAGCCCGAACAGCAAAACAGCGAGGAAAGACGTGAACCAGTGAACCGGAGGAGCCGCAGAGCATTAACCCTTCCGACGACCGTTTACGGTACTTTCGAGAGACGATCTAAAAGGTTAGACCTGAGGGCACCATCTTTTATTTATCTTTATTCTTATTTTAATCATTTATCGAATTTTCTTCGCATGAGAGTCGTTGATTGATGTGTGTTGTGGCCCTTGAATGAATGGAAAATGTGTCGTCTCTCGTGGTATATAGGATGGAAACCCAGATGTAAATTCTGTAGCCGAATCCGAATGGATGGTAGTGCGGTCTGTACTTGGGATACAACTCCACGTACCACTTGAGCAAATGGCACATATTTCGATATGTTTTATCTTGTTCGTTTGTTATTCGCATTTTATATTCCGCCATTTTACTTTCTGTATGTCGTTTGTTTATGTGTTGATATAATGCGCATGGGCTTAGTATGTTGGTCTAAATGTTTTCCATTTGAGGGAAGAAAGGGACAAAAGGCTACCTTTACGCCAATACTTTGCCGCGCCAGACAAAGTATGTTTGGTTGGATGTGAGATATGTTCAACCGAGCATACGAAGTTCTATATTGTTGTCTTTAATTTCTATGCATTGTGATGTGATGCGCATGGGCTAACTAGGGTGGATTAAAGGTCCTCTATTCGAGGGAAAATTCCTGAAGGCTACCTTACCACGATGTTTTGCCACGCCTTTTGTTATGTCATTGACTTTATGCATATCATTGTTCTATTTATGCATGTATTGCATTCTAATGTGCATGGGCTTAGTATGTTGGTCTAAAGGTTTTCCATTTGAGGGAAGAAAAGGCCAAAAGGTTACTTTTACGCCAATACTTTGCCGCGCCAGACAAAGTATGTTTGGTTGGATGTGAGATATGTTCAACCGAGCATACGAAGTTCTATATGGTTGTCTTTACTTTCTATGCATTGTGATGTGATGCGCATGGGTTAACTAGGGTGGATTAAAGGTCTTCTATTCGAGGGAAAATTCCTGAAGGCTACCTTACCACGATGTTTTGCCACGCCTTTTGTTATGTCATTGACTCTATGCATATCATTGTTCTATTTATGCATGTATTGCATTCTAATGCGCATGAGCTTAGTATGTTGGTCTAAAGGTTTTCCATTTGAGGGAAGAAAAGGCCAAAAGGCTACCTTTGCGCCAATACTTTGCCGCGCTGGACAAAGTATGTTTGGTTGGAGGTGAGATATGTTCAACCGAGCATACGAAGTTCTATATTGTTGTCTTTACTTTCTATGCATTGTGATGTGATGCGCATGGGCTAACTAGGGTGGATTAAAGGTCCTCTATCCGAGGGAAAATGCCTGAAGGCTACCCTACCACGATGTTTTGCCGCCCCTTTTGTTATGTCATTGACTTTATGCATATCATTGTTCTATTTATGAATGTATTGAATTCTAATGCGCATGGGCTAACTAGGGTGGATTAAAGGTCCTCTATTCGAGGGAAAATGCCCGAAGGCTACCTTTACCACGATATTTTATCGCGCCGGACGAGGTATGCTCGATTGAATGGGAATGAGTTCAATCGGGCACACGAGGTCCTACATTGTGCATATGTGTATGCGTTTGCGTCATCTATCATGCATCAGGTCCTGTCCCGTTCGAACGCGTTCTCGAACGCTACACGAACGTGAACCTTCTGTTTCCCGTTCGAACGCGTTTACAAACGCTACTCGAACGCGCACGTATTTCCTTTGTTTTATTATGCATCAGGTCTGGTCCCGTTCGAACGTGTTCCAAAATGCTATACGAACGTGAACCTTCTGTTTATCGTTCGAACGTGTTTACGAACACTACTCGAACGCGCATGCGTTTTGTTTCATCAGGTCTTGTCCCGTTCGAACGCGTTATCAAACGCCATACGAACGAGAACCTTCTGTTTACCGTTCGAACGCGTTTTCGAACGTTACACGAACGCGCATACACTGAACTGAGTCATTTTCATCACATGTCATGCATAA
>SKCR01003390.1:0-65141 GCA_019454045.1 Zanthoxylum bungeanum | reverse complement strand
ACGTAGTATACTATGCCTAATACAAATTATATATTCCTAGTTGAATATTTCTGAGAATTAGATAGGCATGGTACTTTTTGCTAGAGCGAGCCTGTCTTGTAATTGGTAAGAACGTGGTACGGGGTACACAAGTATTTGGATGGTTCGATGACCCGTATTTACTGCCAACATATCCAAGGATCTCTTGGGTCGCTTCCCAAAGATTCACCGATGATATTTAACTCGAACGGAATTAATCTGGGATTAATTATAAGAGAGAAAATTAATATGGGATTAATTACGATAAGAATTATATAGGATTAAATTCGTATATAAGAGAGAACGCGAGTAATTTGGAAATAATTGATTAGATAATATATTGGATATTTAATTGAAATCATATTCTTAATTAAAATTAGATTTTAATTCGAGCGATCGAATTATTTGGAATTAATTCGCGAGTGACTTTCGTAATAATTTTGATAGGCATTATTATTTAATTAAATTGGATTTAATTACTTTCGTAATGATAAATTCGTTTATTCAGAATAAACAAACCCGAGCCCAAAGTGTGTTGTGTAAGCCAACTAGATTTAGAATTAAATGGGTGGGACCCATGACTTTCATCAAAAGTCACTATTTGTGATGTTAGTGGTTGAAATAGAAAATGTGGCACTTAGTTATCAAATCTACTACCACTTTTGAAAGTCAACACACACTTAACTTTGGTATTAGTTTTAGAAAAGAATATATCAACAAAACTCTCTCTTCTCCCTCCTCCATCTTGTCCGTGAGCTTGCTACTCTCTGGGAAAAATTTTCTTGTCATTTTTTCTTTCAAGCTATCACTTATTTGATTGAATGAGGTGTTTATGAAAATTCACATTGAGTTTGGAATTCAAAAGAAGCTTGTAGAATTCCACCTAACAATTAAATTTTGAAATCTCTCACCGTCAAGTAAGTCTTCCGCAACTTATTTTGATTTTATTCATATTAAATCATGGTTTAGGTCCTTGGATGTCTTGGTAGCAACCTAACAGTCCATAAAATATCTTCTTGAACATAACTATATTAACAAATGCTGTTGCCGTGATGTCACTACTACAGTTAGTACTCAACAATAGTAGGATCTCCGTGTTAGACAATTATGACCCATAGCGTCACTGTTTGTAAAAGACATTGTGTTTTGTACAAAATTGACTATGTAATATTGAAATTGCCTTTTATATCATTTCGTAATTTATTTACTATGATATATAAATGGTAAAAGTCCATATGATTAGTTCCGGATTGAGATGATATGAGACAGTATCAATCCATAAAGGTTTAATCATTAAATATCCCTAGTCGTAGTATTATCGAGACTGGACATCGATAATGCGGAATAGACTAGTATTGCACTTGTGCGCGTTGTGAGGGCATAACGGCACAGTTCTCATATGTTTAAGTATAGGATACTTATGCAAGTGCATAGGAGGTTGTGTTTTACCGATGGTACGGAAAACAGCTTCGCTCTGGATAGACCCCGCGGAATCCCATTGGTAGTATGTATATGTGTCTATGGGAGTCCGCGTCAGGGTAGATGTATTTGGTCTTAACCTGAGACTTACATCGCTAATACTTGCGACAATCGGTAAACTTTGGTTTTGGTCGTCCAGGGCTTTAACAGGTTCTGTGTACGCCTCTATTGGGTTTATCGAGAATCGTAGTGTATTGGATGTGATGTCAAGACGGAAGTATCACTCCAGACATATGGAGATGATGATCACGCAGGGATTCATAACTCGTTCTCTATTGTGTTGCAACCATCGGGATAATGTGACAAGGTCATGATTATCCGATTCAAAGAGACTAGTTGTTTGATATCCGATATGTGCTTCGTACGGGGCAGACACTATTCCAGCCCCAGGCCTAGCACGTGACATCAGATACTGGATCGAAATACGAGATACTAGGTATTCTACGTCTGACATAGATTATATATTCCAGTAAGAATATTTCTGGAGAATTGTAGGAGGCACGGTGCTTTGCTAGAAGCCAACCATGTCTTGTAATCGGTAAGCACGTAGTACGAGGTACTCGCTTTATCGGATAGTCCGATAACCGGATTTACTGCCAACATATCCAGAAATCTCTTGGGTCGCTTCCCAAGATTCATATATTTACGAGGCATCATTATTTAATTATATTGGATTTAATTATTTAACGACGAAGGATCGTTAATTGGATTAAATGGAACCGAGCCGCGGCAAATACCCGTAGAGATATTTGAATTTCGGATTCAAAGATTTGGAGCCAAAAGTGTGGTAGGTGTTCCCACCACACAACCACCTTGTTTTGCCTTTATGTAAACCACTTACCAATCTCTACCTTGTATTGGGTAAAAGGTGAAATGGTTTCACCTTTTGGTAAATAACAAAAGGGGATTTTCATTGTTGGTAACACTTGACACAAAACCAAAAACACACAAACCCTAAAGGAGCTTGCTTGGCCGAATTCCTCTCCTCATCTTCTCTTTGATTTGATTTTCAAATCATCAAAAGCTAGCACTTTGGAAGTGAACAAAGGTGATAGGGAAACTCCTCAATAGCTTGGAATCATCCTAAAGCTTGGATTCATCATAAAGCTTGGATCTTGGAGATCTTGGATCTCAAATTTTTAAAAGCTCCAAAACTCATTGTAAGTATATTCCGCACCTTATAATGATCAACTCTTTTATTATGCATGCTTATTAGATCCTTATAATGTTCTAGGAACACTAACAATGGTATCATGAGCCTAATTTAAGCATGATAATTTTAGGGTTCTTGAACCTAAAAATTTGGGGCTTTTTGATTTTGAGCATGATTTTTTGAAATTGATGCTTTGAGTATGTTTACAACATGATAACTTAGAGTTATGCATGATTAGATTTCAAATAAATCAAAAGCAACAAAAATTAAAAAATGTTAGGGTGGCCGAATACCCTAGGCAGTGCACTGCAGTTTTTTGTTTTTTGTAACATGAAATAATGTGTTTGGATGCATGTTTAAATGATGATAGTTGGTTTAATATGATTAGAATCAATGTCTATAATGTTCATGTTAAAATCAAAGTGCATGTTGAGCATGAAATGATGATCTTAGGCTTCAATATGTCTCAAGCATGCAATGATGTGTTTTTGGCTTGATTTTATGTTAAGCATGAATTATTAGTTTAAGCATGATTAATTAAGTTAATTAATATTTTGGAAATATTGAGTTTAATTAATTAATTATGGCTAATACACTTTAATTAAAATAATTGTGATATTTGGAATATTATAATTATGTAAATATGCCTTTAAAATTGAATTGGGCTAAAAGTGTGTATTTGGGCCTAATGGGCTTGGTTTGACCAAGTTTGGTTTTGGACTTTTGGATTGGATCCAATTGGGCCCAAAACCAATTCCATGAAGTCCAAATACATCACTTGACCCTTTAAAGTATTTGATTGGGCCTAATGGGCCTAAATTGATTTGATGGCAATAGGGTGATTCCTATTGGGCCTTGGCATTTTGGGTTTGATCCATTATGGCCAAAGCCCATGCCTTAAGAATCAATTAAAAGCCCATTGGACTTTAATTAAAAGACATTGGATGTTATTGGGCCTTTGAGACCCATCAAGATTGGATTTGGAATCCAAGTCTTTAAGGCAACTATGTAAGTGTAAATATTTAATTTGGAATTAAATAAGAATTAGTATTGAATACAAATAAATTGGATTTAACTTGTAGTTCGATATAATTCAAGAATACGTACTCAAAAGTATTTATTCTTAAACGAGTTGGACTCGCGCAAATCAAATCATTGTTTGAACATTGGATGGTCATTAATCAAAGATTAATTAATTGGATTAGATTGATTGTAATAAACATGTTTTGATTGAATACATAAATGTGATGTATGAATAACGTATATCGGATGGATATTAGAAGGGCAAGGGCAATTTTGGAAATTGTAATAAGTTTAGAATTTATTAAATTGGACCTGCGTGTCCAGCCTTTAATCTCATACTCCTTGTAATTCTCTTCTCACCTATTCCCCTCTATGTATATGAGGTTTCTTTATTGTATTTTGTAAAAGGGTAGGAGTTAGAATAGTTCTAGTCGGGGAGAGGAAAGTGAGTGATTTGTTCTAGGAACAATCTGTTTAAATATCCATCCGCATATCGTTATTAATTTACTTTTGCGCCTTATGATGTTTTAGAAGCATGCTTAAGGGTGTATGATGAGACCTAATCAAAGATAATAAATTGGATGCCAATTTACGCGAAAAACCCTCAAAAAAATATATTAAGCGTTTTTCCTTCCGTTGAGTGATTCTTACTCAAGATCCAAAGTTGGCATTGGCTTGTTGGCCAAAGTCAAGGCCTTTGTCAATTGAGGATGTGTTTGAATCATGAAGGTTTTGTTACATATCGGTGTCTTGTCCAAGTTGTGATTTGTTGGCCAAAGTCAAGATCACTTCTTGTCCATCGACATTGATTACGAAACTTTCCATGTCAATGGGTCCCGCTTAACTGGAATCATTAAGCTTGTTGTGCCAAAGCCAAGGCTTAGTTGATTCAGAGGAAAAAGGTTAGGAAAAATGTTTGACATATTGACATATATAAAGTATATGTGTTTCGGACTTGGATGTCCACCTACCGGATCTAGGAATTGGATGAGATCCAATTGATCTTCGAGATCTACCTAGTTAAGTTTCATACAGCTTGTTGGCCAAAGTCAAGGTTGTATGTTATTTAACGGGATCCTAGCCCACTAGGAAACTAGGTTTCCCGAGTACTCGACAGAGGGTTAGAGGCTCGCCGAAAAATAGTGGGAGGCTAGTATTGAATTTGCAATTTCATTCAGATACTTAGCTTTACGCGCTTTCAAATAATTTCGTCAATATTACTTTATTAGTTGGACTAATATATTGTTATTTTTCTATGTAACAGTTAGACTGTACCCATTATCGTTGACTAGATAGTTAGACTATCGTAGATCAAGATGACTGGCAAAGGAAATGTCCGTGATATTATCATGGGAGATAATGTCTTCAAGGGCACAAATTTTGCAGATTGGGAAATGAACCTTAGGATTGTCCTAGGTTCAGAGAGGCTATTGTATACTACACAAAGACCTCTTGGGCCAAAACCCGGACCGACTGAGACACTTGAGCTGGAGCTTTGGAAGACTCACAGCGATGATTGTGACACAACTCAGTCAATTATGCTTGCATCGATGACTCAGCACTTTCGCAGACAAAATAGGGACTTGGATCCTTATAATATGTTGGCAAGGTTGCAAGATCTGCATCGCTCTAACAAGAGGATGCAGAGGTACGAGTTAGTCAAGAAGCTCTTTCGCTCACGCATGACAGATGGCATGTCCGTTGAGTCCCACGTGGCTCAGATGGTCGCCGACATCGATGAGCTGGCCAACATGGGGATTGTCTTTGAGGCAGAGATTACTGTGGACATGGTCCTGCAATCCCTCCCCGATACTTGGAGACAGTTCATCATAAATTATAATTTGATGAACACCAGTGATACTCTTGGAGAGTTACTGTCAACTCTCAAGGAGGCTGAAAAGGAGTTTCAAAAGGGCAACAAGCGCGAGGCGCACTTTGCATCGACATCTCATGGACCTGGGCTGGGCCCAAGGCAACTGGAGGTGTGCGAAAGAAGAAGCATATGCAAAAGGGCAAGGCCAAAAAGTCAAAGGCTTCTGGGAAGCCAAAGGACAAATCTCAAGATGTTTGCCTACAGTGCGGCAAGCGGGGTCACTGGAAGCGTGACTGCCGCGAGTACAAGGCGCTTCAGAAGGAGATAAAGGCGGGCAAGGCACCGGCCTCAGGTATGTTTGTTATTGAGATAAACATGGCTACTTCTAGCTTTAAAAATTGGATTTTTGATTCTGGTTGTGGTACTCATATATGTACTGATGCGCAGGATCTGCAGATTAGCAGGAGACTGGCTTCAGGAGAGATTGATCTGCGTGTTGGAAACGGGACACCTGTTGCTGTTTTGGCCGTGGGCACTTTTGTTTTAGAACTGCCTTCGGGACATGTACTTAAACTATCAGACTGTTATTATGTACCTAGTTTGACTAGGAATATTATCTCTGTATCTTGTTTGACCCAATGCGGGTACACTTTTGTATTCCGAAACACTGGGTGTTTTGTTTATAAAGATGATTTTGAGATATGTTCAGCTGATGCTAATAATGGTCTTTATATTTTGAATATAAATCAATCTCAAACATATAATGTAACAAACAAAAGGCTCAAACTAAGTAACAAAGATGAGACTTACATGTGGCATTGTCGTCTGGGACACATTAACAAGACTCGCATATCCACACTTTCGAAGAGTGGGTACTTGGACGGATTTGATCCAAATTCATATGACGTCTGCGAATCTTGCTTATTAGGCAAAATGCCTAAATCACCTTTTAGCGGTAAAGGTGTACGCGCCACCGAACTGTTAGCCCTCGTTCATAGTGACGTTTGTGGGCCCATGTCTAGCCAGGCTAGAGGTGGATTCGAATACTTCGTAACCTTTACGGATGATGCATCGCGTTATGGTTATGTGTATCTTATGAGACACAAGTCGGAAACTTTTGAGAAATTCAAAGAGTTTCGACACGAAGTTGAAAAACAGACCGGCAAGAGTATAAAGACATTACGGTCAGACCGTGGTGGCGAGTACTTGAGCAATGAGTTTCTAGATTACTTGAAAGAATATGGTATTCTTTCACAGTGGACTCCTCCTGGAACACCGCAATTAAACGGTGTATCCGAACGGAGAAACCGAACTCTGTTGGACATGGTAAGGTCTATGATGAGTCGCACTGAGCTACCTATTTCCTTCTGGGGATATGCATTAAACAGTGCAGTTCTTATTTTGAATAAGGTTCCGTCAAAGTCTGTACAACAGACACCATATGAGATATGGACAGGAAAGAAACCGGTTTCTCATTCCTAAAGATTTGGGGATGCTGGGCATACGTCAAACGTTTGGAAGGTACCAAACTTGAACCCAAATCGGATAAATGCCTATTCGTAGGATATCCTAGGGAAACCAAAGGATATTACTTCTATCATCACCACGAGAAACAAAGTATTTGTTGCTCTACATGCGGTTTTCCTTGAGAAGGAATTCCTAAATACAGTGGTAAGTGGGAGGAAAGTAGAACTCGATGAAAATCGGAGTGATACTGTTCCTGGCATAGAATCCTCAACGGAACAAGAACAGTCCATCCGGGATGAGACTGTACCACAATCTTCTATTACACAAGGACCGCGTAGGTCGGAGAGAGTCAGGAACCAACCTGAGAGGTATGGGTTTCTGATCTCACCTCATGTAGATATTAATCTCATTGAGGAAGACGAACCGGCTACGTATGAGGAAGCGATACAAGATATCGATTCCACTTTATGGCAAGAGGCCATGAAGTCCGAAATGGATTCCATGTACACCAACCAAGTTTGGACACTGGTTGATGCACCAGAAGGCGTAAAGCCTATTGGATGCAAATGGATCTTCAAGAAGAAGACCGACATGGAAGGCAACGTACAAACGTACAAAGCTAGGCTTGTAGCGAAGGGTTATCGTCAACGACATGGTGTCGATTACGACGAAACTTTCTCACCCGTTGCCATGATTAAATCCATTCGGATAATGCTTGCTATTGCTGCATATTTCGATTACGAGATATGGCAGATGGACGTTAAAACCGCTTTCCTTAACGGAAACCTTTTGGAGGATGTTTATATGCAACAGCCTGACGGTTTTATCGTGCCTAAACTTGCAAACAAGGTTTGTAAGTTAAATCGGTCCATTTATGGACTGAAGCAAGCATCGCGGTCATGGAACCAACGTTTTGATGAGATCATAAAAGAATATGATTTCATTCAAAACGAGGATGATCCTTGTGTATATAAGAAGGTTAGTGGGAGCGCACTGACATTCATTGTCCTTTATGTTGACGATGTATTGCTTATGGGCAATGACATTCCCATGTTAACATCGGTGAAAGCTTGGCTTTCATTAAAATTCTCCATGAAAGATCTGGGAGAAGCAGCCTTTATTCTAGGAATAAAGATCTACAGGGATAGATCTAGAAAGCTGCTTGGACTCTCTCAGAGTACGTACATTGACAAAGTGTTGAAAAGATTCAACATGGATCAGTCCAAGAGGGGACTGTTGCCAGTGTCACATGGCATCTCTCTATCTAAGGACATGTGTCCTAAAACTCAAGATGAGAGAAAGCATGAGTCGGATACCGTTCGCCTCGGCAGTCGGATCGATCATGTATGCCATGATATGTACTCGACCTGATGTCTCGTATGCTTTGAGCATGTGTAGTCGCTATCAGGCCGATCCAGGTGATGGTCACTGGATGGCAGTTAAGAACATCCTTAAGTATCTTAGACGAACTAAGGATGCTTTCTTGATTTATGGAGATGGAGAACTTGAGGTAACTGGGTATACCGATGCAAGTTTCCAAACCGATAAAGACGACTCTAAGTCGCAATCCGGGTACATATTTTGTTTGAACAACGGAGCAGTAAGCTGGAAATCTTCCAAGCAAGAGACTGTTGCCGATTCAACAACAGAAGCGGTATATTGCTGCATCTGAAGCAGCAAAAGAGGCAGTTTGGATCCGTAAATTCCTAATTGGATTAGGAGTAGTTCCGTTAGCAGCTGAGCCCGTTCCATTATTGTGTGACAATAACGGGGCTATAGCGCAGGCTAAGGAACCACGGTCTCATCAACGATCCAAGCATGTTCTTCGACGTTTCCATCTGATTCGTGAGATCATACATCGTGGCGATGTGAAGATCGAGAAGGTCGCATCAGATGACAACATTGCAGACCCGCTGACGAAAGCTATTTCACAGCAAAAGTTTGAGAAGCACATACATAGTTCAGGTGTTAGATGCTTGAGTGACTGGCTATAGGCCAAGTGGGAGATTGTTAGACAATTATGACCCATAGCGTCACTGTTTGTAAAAGACATTGTGTTTTGTACAAAATTGACTATGTAATATTGAAATTGCCTTTTATCATTTCGTAATTTATTTACTATGATATATAAATGGTAAAAGTCCATATGATTAGTTCCGGATTGAGATGATATGAGACAGTATCAATCCATAAAGGTTTAATCATTAAATATCCCTAGTCGTAGTATTATCGAGACTGGACATCGATAATGCGGAATAGACTAGTATTGCACTTGTGCGCGTTGTGAGGGCATAACGGCACAGTTCTCATATGTTTAAGTATAGGATACTTATGCAAGTGCGATAGGAGGTTGTGTTTTACCGATGGTACGGAAAACAGCTTCGCTCTGGATAGACCCCGCGGAATCCCATTGGTAGTATGTATATGTGTCTATGGGAGTCCGCGTCAGGGTAGATGTATTTGGTCTTAACCTGAGACTTACATCGCTAATACTTGCGACAATCGGTAAACTTTGGTTTTGGTCGTCCAGGACTTTAACAGGTTCTGTGTACGCCTCTATTGGGTTTATCGAGAATCGTAGTGTATTGGATGTGATGTCAAGACGGAAGTATCACTCCAGACATATGGAGATGATGATCACGCAGGGATTCATAACTCGTTCTCTATTGTGTTGCAACCATCGGGATAATGTGACAAGGTCATGATTATCCGATTCAAAGAGACTAGTTGTTTGATATCCGATATGTGCTTCGTACGGGGCAGACACTATTCCAGCCACCAGCCCCAGCACGTGACATCAGATACTGGATCGTAATACGAGATACTAGGTATTCTACGTCTGACATAGATTATATATTCCAGTAAGAATATTTCTGGAGAATTGGGTAGGCACGGTGCTTTGCTAGAAGCCAACCATGTCTTGTAAATCGGTAAGCACGTAGTACGAGGTACTCGCTTTATCGGATAGTCCGATAACCGGATTTACTGCCAACATATCCAGAGATCTATTGGGTCGCTTCCCAAGGATTCATATATTTGCGAGGCATCATTATTTAATTATATTGGATTTAATTATTTAACGACGAAGGGGAAAAAAAACAAAAAAAAACAAAAATCGTTTAATTGGATTAAACGGAACCGAGCCGCGGCAAATACCCATAGAGATATTTGAATTTCGGATTCAAATATTTGGAGCCAAAAGTGTGGTAGGTGTTCCCACCACACAACCACCTTGTTTTGCTTTATGTAAACCACTTACCAATCTCTACCTTGTATTGGGTAAAAGGTGAAATGGTTTCACCTTTTGGTAAATAACAAAAGGGGATTTTCATGTTGGTAACACTTGACACAAACCAAAAACACACAAAAACCCTAAAGGGCCTTGCTTGGCCGAATTCCGCTCCTCCTCTCTCTTTGATTTGATTTTCAAATCATCAAAAGCTAGCACTTTGGAAGTGAACAAAGGTGATAGGGAAACTCCTCAATAGCTTGGAATCATCCTAAAGCTTGGATTCATCATAAAGCTTGGATCTTGGAGATCTTGGATCTCAAATTTTTAAAAGCTCCAAAACTCATTGTAAGTATATTCCGCACCTTATAATGATCAACTCTTTTATTATGCATGCTTATTAGATCCTTATTTTGTTCTTGGAACACTAACACTCCGGTCATACAATTTGAAGTTGATCTAGATTATATTTTGTATTTGATGTGGAGCATATTTCTATTTCTTGAGGAATTTAGATGCATGCTTCTTGGTCCATCTTGCCAGCGTGCCCCAACTTTTTCCTCGCGCGTCGTAACGTAAAAACCTTGCGCTTAATGATGCGTAACACACAGAGGCGTTCTTAGAAAATTTCAGATCGCGGAGCATTATGCGTCACGACACAAGGCTAATTTCAGCCAAAATTTTTCATTCATTCATCAGCAATCTTTTCCAAACAATCACACAACAAAGTCCTCATCAAACATTCTTAAACACCATCAATTTTCATCTTCAAATACTTCCTAACATCATTAGTCCTACAATTTCACTAATCCTTTAAGATTATCCAAGAATATTGAACACTCAATCTAATATCCAATTCCTCTCATATTAATCATTAATACTCAAATCCTAACAGGCCACTACCATCAACAAATGCTTATTAAATCAAGATCTCACAATTTTAAAATTTTGGGTTAAGATTCTTTACCTTATTTTGTTGGATCTTCTTCATCCTTCATGATTGTTTCTATCTTTCTTCTTCTTTTTTCCACCTTGCTTGATGGATGGACATAATCCATTGCCATTCTTCTTCTTTCTTCTCATTCTTCTTCTTTACTTCTTCTTCTTATTCTTCCCTTCTTCCCTCATTCACGTTTCCATTTCTTCTTTTTCTCTTCAAATTATTGAAACATTGAATAGTAGCCTTCTTTATATAGTAAGACTTAATTGATATTAAGCATAGTGTGGGAAAGTAAAGAATAATGGAGAAAGTTTGAGATTTTTCCATTTGGGTTCGAAATCACTATTCATCTGAATTTTTTAAGTGTGATCTTGACCTATTTTTTGTCCGAATTTGTAAAAATGTTCAACACGAACGTTGTAGATCTCAGTCTCAAATTTCTGACAATATAAAATTTATAAAGATCGGAGTTTACATTAGAAAGTTACGGCCCAAATATCATGGGCTATTCGGAGTGGAACATCGTAGATTCCCGCATCTAAGCTCTCAGAATTTACTATTAATTCATAAATTCGTTCTACTAATGTATATATGTTTGGACGTAAATTTATATTTCATAACACTCGTCAAACAGTACTATAGTTAAGGACACAACAGTAGTAGAGACCTCCGGTCGTTACACTCTTGTTCTTGTTTTTCACTTAAGTGTTGAGAGAAAAAGAAAGAAGAACAAAAATTAAAATATATATATATATATATATATATATATTGTATGACAAATATCTATGTCTAAATTATTTAGGGATTATTATGTGAGCCTAGTCCACTCTTGTATTTGTTGGTGGAGAGTCATAGTATAGAAGACTCATTGGAAATCAAAAACAAATTCTCATTCTTTCTTTTATTGTAATTCACATATCTGTTGAGGCTGTTTCGGAGGTTGTTTTATGTATTTAAAAATCATCAAAATAATAAAATATTATGGCTTAGACGGCTGCTCATATTTGGCCAAAAAAGGGAGAGCATAAAAAATTTCCAAGTTGATCCACGAGGTATAAATTGCTTCCTCCGCGCGGGAAATCGATTACTTCAATCGGCATCAAAAATGAGGTTGAAAAGTGCTTTTAACCCTTCTTATTTTTATATAAATATTTTGGTATGTTGTGATGAGTAGTCATGTAACATCCCGCCTAGGCCAGGATGCTACCGGCAGGAGACAGGAAAACCCATCTCCATAAGCCTCTGAACCTGCCGAAATTTCGGCATGATGTATGGAGAACATCATGCAACTTGGCTTATAGCCAGCACTATAAGACAACCTGCTTATGTAACTCAACATATATGTAATCATTAACTAGGCCTCAGGCCTGAACTCAATAAACAAAAGTAAATTACTTGGCCTCCGTCCAGAACTCAAAATAAAACTATACTATTACATGTGCGATATAAATACAAATACAGAACAAGGAGTCGTGAAGACCCATAACTCGACCCAAGACTTAATGACTTCCTTGACTGCAAATGGGGCGATCCACTATCTTCAAAGTCTTCACTAAAATCCTGTTGGCTTAGTATAACAGCTACTAACCTGCAAAACTACAAACTGTAGTGGTGTGAGAAATAAGACTCAGTAAGTAATCATGCATATGTTCTAATAATAAAACTTCATACTTATATATATAATCTTAACTTATATCATAACTTTAATCACAATTAGAAGAGAAAACCTCAGTTTGATAAGTTACTTATCTTTCTTTACTCATAACTTGTATACTAAAATTTTATCGTGAAATCTTACTATTGTCTTATCTCTACCTCAAGTTTGTGTTTACTCATGCCCATACTGATTTATTTATTATCTTTACTTTGCTCTTATATACTTATCTTAGTTATGGAATTTTCTAACTTCCTTAACATTTACATTAAATTACCATTCATTCACACTCCACATCTTTGTCATATAATCATTTATAAACTAATCATAGCACAAAAACAAAATCAAATCTTTACCTTCTTTTAACTGTTACCTATGAACATCGCATATCTCGTACATATGCATTCCATCACATATGCAAAGCCCTATGTATGATTTCGATACTGCTTACCTTGTATCTGAACTCATGCATTATAATCACATAATACATGTATATACCATAATCAAATTCATTATAAACTTAATTCACTTATTCATTTTCATATGCTACAAATAATATATTCTCATCTACTGTGTCAAATCTCATTACGTTTCTGCTGCGCTACTCTGATATCTTTCTACTCTCCTATACCTTCTTTGCTGATCTAATTCAGACAATTAATACAACTTTCTCAATTTTACTTTCTTGAAATATCATCAAATCGGTATTATAAAAAATTCTTCTATCAAACATTCATCATATTATCATCAATTGTATATGTAGTCATGTTTTCATGCACTAGTATTTACTTAAGGGTTCTTCTTATGTAAACATACAACTTATGCAAAAATTCATCGTGTATACATATAAATGTAATAATGCTATCTTTCATTTTATCAGCTATATGCATCACAAATGATTCTAGAATACGTGATTTATATGCATGACTTGTAAGCTACTTTCTACTTTAACATGTCATACTATTTAAGGAAAAAAAAATACTTCTTGAAAATATTTTCTTAAAAACTGTTTTCTGAAAACTCTCATTTGAAACTCTGTTTGAAAGTCTCTTACTAAAAATTATCTTTCTGAAATCATATTTTAAATTTCTGGTTGCTAAGAACTATTTCTAAAATATGTCTTTGGAAACTTCTTTTTCTTGAAGATCTTTCTGAAAACTATAACTGAAAACTGAAAAATAGTTTTTAAATTCTGTTTATGAAATCTTGTATTGAAAGGCTGAAATCTAAAAACTGAAAATCTGAAAACTGAAAACTACTATACGTCTAGGAAAACGACTCAACTGGACGTCTCTCTACACCCAGGAAAACGACTGAATTGAGTGTGCTCTATGCCCAGGAAAGCGGCTCAACTTGGCATCTCTGAAACTGGTGGTGCCCTACGCCAGGAAAACAACTCAACTGGACATAGCCACCACTAGAGTCCAGGTACACGAACTTAAGCCGTCATCCCGACTCTCTACATGTGCACATGTCTCTGAGTTTGTCAATTCCAACTATATCTTGAGTTACATACTGGGGTGAGGTTTTACCTCATGCTCCGAAAATCATGTAAAGAAAATTGCTGATATACTTTTAAAGCTTAAATCAAATCTTAAAACTGTAAAAAAAACATTTCTGAAGTACATTTCTTTCAAAAAGATAACACTTAAAACTTTTCTTCTAAAAGTATATGAAATTCTTTTCTTGAAACATTTGAATCTCAAAGGTCATTCTTATATTATGATGCGTGTATATGCATATGTTCGTGCACTCATATAAACTAATGGTATATGTTTCTATTCCTTATACGCTTATTCATCATGCTCAAGCTCAATACATACGCTACTAAAATTACATCAAAACTTATAATATTCATAAACTACTTATTCATTCATTTGCAAACTACACTTTACTCATGATCTCTTATTAACAATAACTCAATCATAACAAGTGCATAATCTTTTATATATATATATATATATATATATAATATATATTATATATATTATATATATACATGTACATGCATTTATCATACATACTCAAAATAACATATACTAACGTTACAACCATAACACCATATCGTATCATTATTCATTCTTCTCTATGATATTAATTACTGTTATATGCCTTGTTACTTCCGCAATTGTCAAACACATACATCTATACTTAGTAATACACAAACATTCATATTTAATCACGCCAATTTATATACTTACTAGTTCATACTTACTCATGCATACTAACATTATTATATAATGCATAAATTACACACCTTCATTCATATCACTAGTCCCATTCCTAGGGTGTAGTTTCAACAACCCCCAAACCCAAGTCTCAATATATATTATATGCATAAACATTTGCTCACGTTACATGTATATGCTTATACTTTGTCATTCTTATACTTTCAATCTAAAGATTACTGATGTCTTTCTACTATATATATATATATATATATATAAATTTCCTATTTTACGTTTACACATATATCTATAAAGTTTCTTTATTATTTAGTTCAACCAGAATTCGTTATAAGTAATCATCGCATAGATTACTTACCTGGCTTGACGGACACCCAAAATCCCAGTCTGATCTGTCAAAATAATAACAAATCATGGTCAGAACCGCCATTTGTGGAACTCTCAACTTATCTATACTAAACTTCCGGACTTTCCCGGAAAACACTAATCCCCTCCGATTCTACCATATAGACTTCATTACTCTATTATGCCCTTATACACTATTCTAAATTAACTAGATGGCTCAGATTCTCATTTACGTGTTTGTGGCAAATCTTACGGAAAACGTTTCCGCAAACACTAAGGAAGGGTCTCGAACCCTCCGAACTAATCCAAAATTACCTAATTACCCTCGCAATATCATATTTACATCTTAACCATGGTTACGGTCATCTACGCTCAATCGTGCGAGAAACTCCGTTTTATCGGAAACTCGCTAATTCTACCGGATAGATCAAATCTAATCCGCTTCTCCCCAAATTCTACCACATTCATCGTTTTAACATATAATATCACATAAAATTCATCCCATAACATTTTGCTACACTACGGAACTACTAGAAGCATCCGAATATAAATCGATACACTTTAAAATAACAAAATTTGAACGGAGAGTCATACCGAAATTCCAAGGCCATATTCGGACTACCAACGGCCATACGAATGTGTTGGTGTCATCGGAATTCCGATCGGAGCTACTGTTCATGTCGGGTTACTGTTCACATGTAACTTTCTTCCTCGTTTTACGTGCAACCGGCCGCTGTTCAGTGAAACCGACTCCACATACTCGTAGTACTCTTTGAGGGCTTCGATTTGGCGGGTGGCTCGGGCCGTGAAATGAACCGACGAGTCGGAATCGCGAGACCCATTCACGCCCCCTTTATCTCCGCTTTCTCGCTGTTCCCGGCGGCTCTTGAGACGGCGCCGACCACCGGCATGTGCGCCGTGGC
Source organism: Zanthoxylum bungeanum (assembly GCA_019454045.1). Lineage (NCBI taxonomy): Eukaryota > Viridiplantae > Streptophyta > Magnoliopsida > Sapindales > Rutaceae > Zanthoxylum > Zanthoxylum bungeanum. The sequence continues at coordinate 48,911 of SKCR01003390.1, read as the reverse complement.
CGGACGCACTGGGCGCCGGTGGTCCACCGGTGCGATGCCGGCTGGAGGCTACCAGCGTGGCACTTCTCTTTTTCTCTCCCCCTGCAGTTTCCTTCTCTGTTTTTGCATTTTCTCTTTCTTTTTTTTTCTTCTCCTTCCTCTCTTTTATTTTTTGTATTTGGCTCATAATAATAATACAAATATCTTGATCCAGAAATTACTAAAATGGCCCCACTTATAAGGGTATTTTCGGAAATCATCAATTTTGAAGCCCTTTTGGCGTAATTTTCGAAAAAAGTTCAATGCAGAAGTTGTTCGTCTCGGAAAAACGAGTCTGATGGTTTAATAACCAACTCGATCGGAGTTCGTTCGCTAATTTCATGACCAAAATTATAAACTTTACGCGTATATTAAATATCGCGTAACTGATTCCTTGAGACGACTCATCTTCTGATGCGACAACTCTTCACTTTATATTATTCTGACCCATATGACATCGCTTGAACTCTTATTCTTCATTATCATCATGCTCTGAGACTATAACGTCAGTCCGAGAATCTTATAGAATAGACCTGAAAATCCGGGATGTTACATTCACCTCTCCTTATAAAAATTTCGTCCTCGAAATTTCTCCGTCCCTATAACTGCTGATCCGAACCTGGTCGAATTTGCGGAAACTATCTCTCTCTAAACTCTACTGATATAACTTCTCTATCGTAACCATGAAATAATCCACTATCTATAAACTAGAATCCTTAACAGCTGATCTACGGCTTTAGACTGACTATAATGGTATGTTTCTCATCTCTGATTATACTGATCTGGTTTTTATCTCTAGCTGTACTGTTCTGGTCCTTATCTATAGTCCTCTAGCCTCACAAGGGCTCTATACTGATACTATCTAACTTGTACGAATTCTCTGATCTTAAAGGGCCGCAAAAGTACTAACTTAAACTAATCTCCTCCCATACGGAGATAGCTAAACCATGTACATAATTCGAGTCACCCATGAACTCTAATTCAAGCAAGCAAAGCACTGAATAATATAATCAAATCATGTCAAACAATCATAGAAGCTACATACAAAGACCTACATGGTCTTTATCAAACTGAAGACAATCTCCGACAGCTGGATCCCCACAATTGCAGTCACTGACTTCTAGACTATGCTACTGACTCTGACTCTTAAGCCATGCTTTGATACCAATTTTGTAACATCCCGCCTGGGCCAATATGCTACCGATAGGAGACAGGAAAACCCTACTCTATAAGCCTCTGAATCTGACGAAATTTCGGCATGATGTATGCAGAACATCATGCAAACTGGCTTATAGCCAGCACCATGAGACAACCTGCTTATGTAACTCAACATATATGCAATCATCCACTAGGCCTCAGGCCTCAATGAACAAAAGAAAATTACTTGGCCTCCGGTCAGAACTCAAAATAAAACTATATTATTACATGTGCGATATAAATACAAATACAAAACAAGGAGTCGTGAAGATCCAAAACACGAGCTAGGACTCAATGACTTCCTTGACTGCAAATGGGGCGATCCACTATCTTCAAAGTCTTCACTGAATCCTGTTGGCTTAGTATAACAGCTACTAACCTGCAAAACTACAAACTGTAGTGGTGTGTAGTCATAAGACTCAGTAAGTAATCATGCATATGTTCTAATATAAAACTTCGTACTTATATATATAATCTTAACTATATCATAACTTTAATCACAATTAGAAGAGAAAACCTCAGTTTGATAAGTTAATTATCTTTCTTTACTCATAACTTGTATACTAAAATTTTATCATGAAATCTTACTAATGTCTGATCTCTACCTCAAGTTTGTGTTTACTCATACCCATACTGATTTATTTATTATCCTTACTTGCTCTTATATACTTATCTTAGTTATGAAATTTTCTAACTTCTTAACACTTACATTAACTTACCATTCGTTCATACTCCACATCTTCGTCATATAATCATTTATAAACTAATCATCGCACAAAAACAAAATCAAATCTTTACCTTCCTTTAATTGTTACCTATGAACATCGCATATCTCGTACATATGCATTCCATCACACATGCAAAGCCATGTGTATGCTTTCGATACTGCTTACCTTGTATCTGAACTCATGCATCATAATTACATAATACATATATATACCATAATCAAAATTCATTATATACTTAATTCACTTATTCATTTTCATATGCTACAAATAATATATTATCATCTACTGTGTCAAATCTCATTACGATTCTGCTGCGCTACTCTGATATCTATCTACTCTCCTATACCTTCTTTGCTGATCTAATTCAGGAAATTAATACAACTTTCTCACTTTTACTTTCTTGAAATATCATCAAATCGGTATTATAAAATATTCTTCTATCAAACATTCATCATACTATCATCAATTGTATATGTAGTCATATTTTCATGCACTAGTATTTACTTAAGGGTTCTTCCTATGTAAACATACAACTTATTCAAAAATTCATCATGTATACATATAAATGTAATAATGCTATCTTGCATATTATCAGCTATGTGCATCACAAATGATTCTAGAATACGTGATTTATATGCATAACTTGTAAACTACTTTCTACTTTAACATGTCATTACTATTTAAGGAAAAAAAAATACTTCTTGAAAACATTTTCTGAAAAACTGTTTTCTGAAAACTCTCATTTGAAACTCTGTTTGAAAGTCTCTTACTAAAACTTATCTTTGTGAAATCATATTTAAATTTCTGATTTCTAAGAACTATTTCTAAAATCTATCTTTGGAAACTTCTTTTTCTTGAAGATCTTTCTGAAAACTATAATTGAAAACTGAAAAACTATTTTTAAATTCTGTTTCTGAAATCTTGTTCTGAAAGGCTGAAATCTAAAAACTGAAAATCTGAAAACTGAAAACTACTATACGTCCAGGAAAACGACTCAGCTGGACGTCTCTCTACACCCAGGAAAACGACTCAACTGGGTGTGCTCTATGCCCAGGAAAACGACTCAACTGGACATCTTTGAAACTGGTGGTGCCCTACACCAGGAAAACGACTCAACTGAACGTAGAGCTCTATGTCCAGGAAAACGACTCAACTGGACATAGCCACCACTAAATTCTAGGTACACGAACCTAAGCCGTCATCCCGACTCTCTACATATGCATATGTCTCTGAGTCCATCAATTCCAACTGTATCTCGAGTTACATACTAGGGTGAGGTTTTACCTCATGCCCCGAAAATCATGTAAAGAAAATTACTGATATACTTTTAAAGCTTAAATCAAATCTTAAAACTGTAAAAAAAAAATATTTCTGAAGTACATTTCTTTCAAAAGATAACACTTAAAACTTTTCTTTTAAAAGTATATGAAATTCTTTTCTTGAAACATTTGAATCTCAAAGGTCATTCTTATATTTGATGCGTGTATATGCATATGTTTGTGCACTCGCATAAACTAATGGTATATGTTTCTATTCCTTATACGCTTATTCATCATGCTCAAGCTCAATACATACGCTACTAAAATTACATAAAAACTTATAATATTCATAGACTACTTATTCATTCATTTGCAAACTACACTTTACTCATGATCTCTTATTAACAATAACTCAATCAAAACAAGTGCATAATCTTATATATATATATATATATACACACACACCCACACACACACACATGTACATGCATTTATCATACATACTCAAACTAACATATACTAACGTTACAACCATAACACCATATCGTATCATTATTCATTCTTCTCTATGATATTAATTACTGGTTATATACCTTGTTACTTCCGATATTGTCAAACACATACATCTATACTTAGTAATACACAAACATACGTATTTAATCAGGCCAATTTATATACTTACTAATTCATATTTACTCATGCATACTAACATTATTATATAATGCATAAATTACACACCTTCATTCATATCACTAGTCTCATTCCCTAGGTGTAGTTTCTACAACCCCCAAACCCAAGTCTCAATATATATTATATTCATAACATTTGCTCACGTTAATGTATATGCTTATACTTTGTCATTCTTATACTTTCAATCTAAAGATTACTGATGTCTTTCTACTTATATACATATATATATATATAAATTTCCTGTTTTACGTTTACACATATATCTATAAAGTTTCTTTATTATTTAGTTCAACCAGAATTCATCATAAGTAATCATCGCATAAATTACTTACTAGCTTGAAGGACACCCAAAATCCCAGTCTGATCTGTCAAAATAATAACAAATCATGGTCAGAACCGCCATTTGCGCAACTCTCAACTTATCTATACTAAACTTCCGGACTTTCCCGGAAAACACTAATCCCCTCCAATTCTACCATATAGACTTCATTACTCTATTATGCCCTTATACACTATTCTAAACTAACTAGATGGCTCAGATTCTCATTTTACGCGTTTGCGGCAAATCTTGCGGAAAAAGTTTCCGCAAATGCTACAGAAGGGTCTCGAACCCTCCGAACTAATCTAAATTACCTAATTACCCTCGCAATATCATATTTACATCTTAACCATTGTTACGGTCATCTACGCTCATCTGCGCGAGAAACTCCATTTTACCGGAAACTCGCTAATTCTACCGGATCGATCAAATCTAATCTATTTCTCCCCAGATTCTACCATATTCATCGTTTTAACATATAATATCACATCAAATTCATTCCATAACAATTCGCTACACTACGAAAGTACTAGAAGTATCCGAATATAAATCGATACACTTTAAAATAACAATATTTGAACAGAGAATCGTATCGAAATTCCGAGGCCATATTCGGACTCCCAACGGCCATACGAACGCGCTGGTGTCATCGGAATTCCAATATGAGCTACTGTTCGTGTCGGGTTACTATTCATACGTGACTTTCTTCCTTATTTTACATGCAACCGATCACTGTTCTGCAAAACCGACTCCGCATACTCGTAGTACTCTTCGAGGGTTTCGATTTGGCAGTTGGCTCGGGTCATGAAATGAACCGACGAGCCGAGGTCGCGAGATCCATTCACGCCCCATTCATCTCCGCTTTCTATTTGTTCCCGGTGGCTCTTGAGACGGCGTCGGCCACCGGCATATGTGTAGTGGTCGAACGAACCGGGCGCCGGTGGTCCGCCGGTGCGGCACTTCTCTCTTTCTCTCTCCCCTGCGGTTTCCTTCTCTGTTTTTACGTTTTCTCTTTTTTTTTTCTTCTCCTTCCTCTCTTTTATTTTCTGTATTTGGCTCATAATAATAATAATAATAATAATACAAATATCTTGATCCAAAAATTACTAAAATGCCCCCACTTTTAAGGGTATTTTCAGAAATCATCAATTTTAAGTCCTTCTGGTGTGATTTTCGAAAAAAGTTCAACGCAGAGTTGTTCGTCTCGAAAAAATGAGTCTGATGGTTTAAGAACCAACTCGATCGGAGTTTGTTCGCTAATTACGTGACCAAAACTGTAAACTTTACGCGTATATTAAATATCGCGTAACTGATTCCTTGAGACGACTCATCTTCTGATGCGAAAACTCTTCACTTTATATTATTCCGACCCATATGACATCCCTTGAACTCTTATTCTTCATTATCATCATGCTCTGAGACTATAACGTCAGTCCGGGAATCTTCTAGAATAGTCCCCCAAATCTGGGATGTTACAAGCCATAATTTTTATATTCATGTGATTAATATTTTTGTTTAGGTTCATGTGATTAATGTATTACATTGGTTGTAAATTTTTCTGACTCTTATTTTTTGTGTTATTTTGCTTTTAGGGAATGTAAGGCAATAAGGCCAAATTTTACAAAGTACTGTAAATATGTTTCTTGTATTTTGAGTTGTATAAATAATTTATATATTTTGGTGGAGCAGTTACCATCAACTACATCATAAGGTGATTTTCCCACATATACCATTCCATATAGTAAGATTTGAAGATCAATGGATGCCTTGGTAAAATTTTATACTGATTAGATTAGTATATAAAAAATAAGAGTTCGATCAATGCAATTTATGTTATGTGTGTGTTTATTTCGAAATATTTGAAAACATATCATATAGCTTAAGGTGTCTAATTTTTCATTTTCACATGTCATAACATGTAAGATATGCATGGATATTCTAGTAATAAAATTTTCTAATCATAAAATTTGATTTTATAAAATTTAAAGGGGTTAAATTGAAATAAATTATGCATGAAAATAAATAACTAGATTATTTGTTTTAAAATTTAAAAAATTTAAATTTCGGAAATTTTTGTTAAACTTGTTAGTGGACTTTAAAATTTTAAGAGTTAAAATTGAAATAAGATATTGAAGATAATTTAATTGAAATAGTATAATTAAGCCATATGTTAAAGAATTAATGAATTAAATTTAAGAAAAGTAAAAACTGGATATGTCACTAATCTTGCACTAGTTTAAATTAAGTTATGGTTTAGCCGTGCATAAACTTGTAGACACTAGTGGATTAAAATATAAGATATTTTAAGTAGAAACCTTAAATTGAAAATAGTGAGTGGAAGAGAGATATATGATAATATATCATACGATCTCTGTTGTTAGTCCGAAAATGTGATATTCAAAAGGCACATCGAGATGGCATTTTAGGTCATATTCATTTTAGGTCAATACCAAGTTTGGATTCCGAGAAGATATAAACTCTAGATGTATCTAGTGAACTGACGTTCCCTAGGGTGACACTCAATTAGTTAGGTCCAAGAGTTCTGAAGCAATGGTTTACAGTCATAAAGGAATGATTAAATGTTAATCAAATTCCTGGATCGAATCAAATAATGGTTTATTAATAAGAGTTATTCCTACATATATTAATCAATTGAGATTATCTCGATCTATCATGCAAATATTTGACCTACCTTAGAGTGATACTTATTTGTGGAATGATAGTTTTCCGTGGTATAATAATTATTTTAGGTTTCTGATTTATTATACATAGTACATATATCATGTTTAATTTTATGTCAATGCCTACAACATCTTTGATGATGCAGTCATTATATGACATGTTCAGGCAGCATTCGGAGCGATTTTTGAGAGCATGTCTTGAGGCTATAGTCTTAGTGATGACCGCGAGGATGAAGAAAGGTACATTCGTTCAAGAGAACGTCTTGAGGATGATGACCTATCTCAATATGGGTGAAAACCATTGAGCCCATATTTTTCTTTTTACCCTAATGATCTTTGTCACCATTGTTCTTATTTGTCACTCAAGTGTCGAGAGAAAAAGAAAGAAGAACAAAAAGAAAAGAAAAATTTTGTGTGACAAATTCCTATCTCTAAATTTTTTAAGGATTATTGTGCAAGTCTAGCCCAGTCTTGTATTTGTTGGTGGCGAATCATAAGATGGAAGACTTATTGGAAACAAAAAAAAAATCTCTTTCTTTCAGCAGAAAAATCTACTCACTACCGCATCTTGCATATTCTATTTGAGGAGTGATTTATCTTGGGTTTTTGGTGCAATATTTTTGGCACATCATGGGCTAAAATAAGAGTATTTTGGGGGGTTTTAGTGGAAAATTTAGACCTAAACTATTGTATAATTTATGTTAAAACAGTGTGTATATTTGCGTGTGCAATGAGTTTTTTCGACGTTGTAATTCACTGATTTGTTGAGGCTGTTTCAGGGGGTTGTTTTGGGTATTTAAAAATCATCAAAATAACACAAAAATGGCTAGAGGGTTGCTCGTATTCGGCCAAAGAAGAGGAGAGCAGTAAAAATTCAAGTTGATCAACGGTGCCTAAGTCGCCTCCGATACGAGGGAAATTGGTTCCTTCAATAGGCATCAAGAGAGAGGTTGAAAAGTTCTCTTAATCCTTCTTATTTTTATTAATTTTTTTATTATTTATATGTGAGATAAATATTTTTGCATGTTGTGATGAGTGGACATAACTTTTGTGTTCATGTGATTAATATTTTTGTTTATGTTCATGTGATGAATGTATTGTATTGGTAACAAATTTTTCCAACTCTTATTTTTGTGTTATTTTTCCTTTTGAGAAATGTAAGGCCATAAGGCCAATTTTGCAAAGTGCTGTAAATTTTTTCTTATATTTTGAGTTGTATAAATTTTATGTATTTTGGTGGAGCCGAGACCGTCAACTATATCATAAGGTGATTTTCCCGCACATACTATTTCATGTAAGAACATTTGAAAACCAATAGGTGTCTTGGTAAAATTTTATACTAATTAGATTAGTATAGAAAAAATAAGAGCCTAATCAATGCAAATTATGTTATATGTATGTTTATTTTGAAATATTGAATAACATGTCATATGTCATATAACGTAGGTTGCATACTCTTACATTTTCATATACCATAATATGTAAGATATGCATGAATATTCTAGTTATAAAATTTGATTTTATGAATTTAAAGGGGTTAAAATGGAATATATTTTACATGAAAACAATAAATCGATTATTTGTTTTAAAGGTTTAAAAAATTTTAATTTTGGATTTTTTAAAAAACTTGTTAGTGGACTTTAGAAATTAAGGGTTAAAATTGAAATAGGTCATTAAAGATCACTTAATTAAATTAGTTTAATTAAGTCATATGTTAGTTTAGACTAATAAGAATTACTGAATTAAATTTAAAAAAGTTATATTTGGATATGTCACTAATCTTGCACTAGTTTAAATTAGGTTAAATTCTCGCCATGCATAAACTTGTAGACACTAACGGATTAAAATATTAGATATTTTAAGTAGAAACCTGAAATTGAAAGTAGTGAGTAGGAAATGGATATACGATAATATATCTCGCAATCTCCGATGTTAGTATGAAAACGTGAGATTTAAAAGGTTCCTCGAGACGGTTTTATTTTCGTTCCTTTAAGGATAGTGTCCATTTTGGGTTAATATCAAGTTTGGATTCCAAAAGGATAGGAACTCTAGAGGTATCTGGTGAACTGACCTACCCTATAGCGGCACTTCACTAGTTAAGTCCAAGGATTCCGAAACAACAGGATACAATCACAAATGAATGATTAAATGTTAATAAAAATTCCCTAATCAAGTCAAACGATAGTTATGTTAGGGTTGGTTCTCGGAGTGCCAATCCGGATCATATTTATGTTCGATTCATGAATACGAACAATTCCATTTTCCATAATATTACTTATTTAACGGTAGCACCTCTTATCTTTTATACACATATTGAATCTAATTACTATTGGATATTCAATTATGATTAGATCGAAACTAAATATGGTTTAGTGATATATGTATATTAGACAAAGACTCTAGGATTTGTAATGTACTACGCAGTTACAACATAGTTTGTAATTGACATTGGGAAACACACCATAAGATGTATATCCTTAAATAAAGTTCCTGGTCAAGATTTACTAACACGGGTCGGCTAGTAAAATCCGCTGAGACCAGTAGATGTCGTATATCGTGACTTGGTCTGATGAGTTATCCTAATGAACCATGAGTCTCTGGAGACTCGTATAGACATGTAGGTGTTTATTTGATAAACACTGAACGACTCACTAGATATTTCCTAATAGATGGTACACCAACATCAATAGGAATCTTCTCGAGTTGAGCAAGTGTAGTGGTTCTTCGACTTGAGATACCACAGTGGGATATATTAGTTATCCTCTATACTTTGATAGTAGTCACGTCACCGATCTATTTATGATCAGACCTCCGTCTGTTTGCTGGGTGTGGACTGATGCTCATGATACCCTGTGCGTATCAAGATAGAATCCGTCAGTCCTGTGTTTAGAGCATAGGCATCCTACACGTGTTTGCGATCTAGTAAATCCATGGCCGTGGTATAACTTCGGAAATCAATTTCGAGTGTTATTTAGAGATCGTAAATTGAAAGTCGACTATATTATACCGAACAAATTTGAATTTCTTATCTATATCCCAGGTATAATAAGGATAACCTGAGATGGAGGGATTATACGTACAAGCCTAGCTTTGTACGTTTGTATGTTGCCATCCATGTCGGTCTTCTTCTTGAAGACCCATTTACAACCAATCGGCTTAAAGCCTTCTAGTACATCAACCAGTGCCCAAATTTGGTTGGTATACATGGAATCCATTTCGAACTTCATGGCTTCTTACCATAAAGTGGAGTCGATACATTGAATCGCTTCCTCATACGTAGTTGGCTCATTATCCTCAATAAGATTAATATCTACATAAGGTGAGATCAGAAACCCATATCTCTCAGGTTATTTTCAGACTCTTTATAACCGATGTGGTTCTTGTGTATTAGAAGATTGTGGAACAATTTCATCCCTGATGAACTGTTGGTGTTCTGAGAGAGGTTCGGTGCCAGGAACAATATCACTCCAATTTTCATCGAGTTCTACTTTCCTCCCACTTACCACTGCATCTAGGAATTCCTTTTCAAGAAAAACCACATGGAGAGCAACAAATGGTTTATTCTCTTGTGGGTTATAGAAGTAATATCCTTTGGTTTCCCTAGGATAACCTACAAATAGACACTTATCTGATTTGGGTTCTAGTTTGGTATCATCCAAACGTTTAATGTATGCCCAACATCCCCAAATTTTCAGGAATGAGAAAGCTAGTTTCTTTCCTGTCCATATTTCATATGGAGTCTGTCCAACAGGCTTTGACGGAACCTTATTCAAAATAAGTATTGCACTGTTTAATGCGTATCCCTATAAGGAATTTGGTATCTTAGTGCGACTCATCATTGACCTTACCATATCCAACAAAATTCGATTTCTCCGTTCGGATACACCGTTTAGTTGAGGTGTTCCGGGAGGATTCCATTATGAAAGAATACCATATTCTTTCAGGTAATCGAGAAACTCATTGCTTAAGTATTCTCTACCACGGTCCGACCTATAACATCCCAGGTTATTTTAATATTAGTGTGAATTTTTTTTAGCGTGTGGGGTCGCGTTTGAACGCGAGGATTATATTTATGGTAAAATAGAAATAATTTCAAGAAAATAGTTAAGAGATATTATTAATTTTAACTTGAGGGGTTAATATGAAATTAACCATACTTGTATAGAGAATTCTAGATAAATATAACACATTCCTTAGATATTTTTAATACACACACATTTAATTATTCTAGAAATTTCATACATATATATATATATATATATATCTTAGGTACAAGTTTCATTGCTAATTGAACATATTACAAAATAGACAGGAACCAAATAGAACATTGAGCTCTTAATTGATATGCATATGTTGTGGATTAGTTTTAGATCTTTTACAAAGGACATATTCATAGATTTCATATATGTACTCCAGTCATTAGTGCTACAGGTTTGAAAGTTTGGCTGCTTCAAAACGGTCTTTTTAACTGCAAATTCTTCAATCTAACATACAACTCATTCCATTTAGATGCCTCTATGAAGTGCGTCACTTATCAAATGTGATGATATATGAGGGGTTATATAGCAAAATAAATTGGGCAAAACAACTTAGATATTAAATTAGGCAAGAAATGTATATGCATTCAAATTTATAAAATTGGGCAAAACAACATAGATATTAAATTAGGCAAGAAGTATATATGCAAATACACGTGTCATGATTTTCAGAAAATTGGGTTGAAAGTAAGAATGATTTTCAAATTCAAGAATTTTAAAAAAAAGTTTCAAATGCTTTTAAAATGAAAATGTATTTCAGAAAATATTTTTACAGTTTTGAGATACATAATATGATTTTATGTTTTTCAGGACATGAGGTAAAAACTCACCCCAGTATGTAACTATTATAGAGATGGAATTGACGGATTGAGTTCATGTGCACATGTTGAGCATGACTAGGGTTGAGAGATCCCCGAAATCCTGGTTTTCAAAGCTTGGGTGGTAGCGTTGATCCGCACCCCCCAATTTTAGTACTGGCTACACCCAGTTGAGTGATTGTCCTTGGTGTAGAGCTCATGTCAGTTAAGTCGTTGTCCTGGACGTAGGGAACCCCAAGTTTCAGAGATGCCCAGTTGAGTCGGTTTCCTGGGCATAGAACACACCCAATTGAGTCGTTGTCCTAGGTGTAGAGAGATATCCAGTTGAGTCGTTGTCCTGGACATCGAGTACCATCAGTTTCAGAGACCCGGTTGAGTATTCTCGAACACGTCCAGTTGAGTCGGTTTCCTGGACGTAGAGTAGTTTTATGTTTTCAGATTTTTCAGTACACAGTTTTCAGATTATCGGTACGTAGTTTTCAAAAGTTAGATGTCAATAAACAGTTTTCAGAAAATTGATTTTAAAAACAGTTTTCAAAAATCAGAGATTCAAGTATGTTTTCAGAAAGACAAGTTTTATAAAGAGATTTCCAAACAGAGCTTCAGAAAAGAGTTTTCAGAAAGTGTTTTCAAGAAAAGTATTTCTAAAGTGTAACATAATAAAGTAGAATATAGTCATAATTTTACATATCAATCATACATCCTAATGATCATCTGAGATGTACATAGTTGATAATATTGCATGGTAATATGATTACATTTGTGAAAATATATGATTAATGTTATTATGTATTTTATGCTATCATGCATTAGTGTTTGATTCTATATACATGTATACACGGTTGATAGCCGTATATGAATAGAAATAATATTTTTATGATTCCAATTTGATGATATTTAAAAAGGGAATAAAAGAAAGAAGATATAATAAAAGCTGGAACTAGATTAGAAATAAGTATATAGAAAACTAGAAAGATATCAGAGTAACGCAGCAGAAATGTAATGGGACTTGACACAATAGATGGAATTATGGAATTTAATGACTATATTATAGGTGTTTAAAGTATAAGTATGAAACAATATGTAATTACATGTGTGATTCAGAAAAGAAAATTAGTAACAATATAGTAACATTTGAACATAGATAAGAGTTTTACAATTAACTCATAATTGGTAATTATGTGTGATTACATCGACAGTTTAGGATATTAATGGATTAAGAAACAAACTTTGTATGTTTTTCGTTCAAGGAATGAGCATAGTTACTTAATGAGTCTTATGACTCATTACCCAATAGTGTTTTGCGTTTTGTAGGTTGGTGACTCGATCGGTCGACTGCAGTCTTCAGAGCTTGAGGAGCCGGATAGCAGTACTGCAGTCAGCCAGTCACTAGATCTTGGGTGGATGAGAATCAAGTTGTTTATTAGAGTAGTCGTAGAGAATTGATTTGTATAAGTTGAGTTGTAAAAGTCTTTGTTTATACGTATTTTCGGGCATGTAGCCCAATTGTGTGATGTCTTGAGCTTATTGTTTTAGTGTATTTTATGTGTTTGGGCCTTATAGGTTGTTGAAGGTGCTGGACTTTGATCTATGTTGCATGACTTTCAGCAGAGGTCATACCGAAATGTCGTAAGAGTCAGAGGGTTATGGAGTTAGGATTAGCCTGTCTCCTGCAGGTAGTATTCCAGCTTAGACGTGATGTTACACAGATGGTATCAGAGAAAAGGTTATAGAGTGTCTGTGACTGCAATTGGTGGCTATTCGAGTATCTCAGTAGGTATGTGTTTTGTTTAGACCATATCGGTCTTTGCTTGATGTTTGGTTTCAGTATGCCAAGATCAGGATTCGAGGACGAATCCTATATAAAGGGGTGAATGTAACATCTTAGGTTATTTTAATATTAGTGTGAATTTTATTTTCGCGTATGATCGCACCCGAACACGAGGATTATATTTATGGCAAAATAGAAATAATTTCAAGGAAATAGTTATAAGATATTATTAATTTTAACTTGAGGGGTTAATTTGAAATTAGCCATACTTGTATAGAGAATTCTAGATAAATATAACACATTCCTTAGATATTTTTAATACACGTACATTTAATTATTTTAGAAATTTCACACATGTATTATATATGCATATGACACACACACACGTGTACAAGGAAGAAAAAAGAAAATAATAAAAACCCACACACTAAAAAAATACACATTACACATACACACGTGATCAACACCACACTCACACAACACACACATAGAGAATGCAAAGTGAAGGCTGAAAGAAATAGTAGGACGAGAGAAAGGGTTAGAGCGAAAAGAAAGAGATAGAAAAAGAAGCCGAGTGCAGTATAGACTGAAAAAAGAAGAAGAAATCGGACCGAAGAAAGAGAGAGAGGAAGAGGCCGAGAATAAAGAGAAGGAGAGAAGCTGAATTCGGCGGGTAGAGACAAGTAAGTAAACTATAACAGTGGATTTCTTGAGTTATTTGTCTATGATGGGTTTATATTTGGTAAAGAATTGAATAATTGGATTAGAATAAAATAAATATATGTAAAATTATATACTTAGTTATGTTTTTAGTTTTGTAATTGGAAGAAATGAATTTGATTGAGGAAGAAGAATCGTCAGAACCCTAGAACAAATTTGGGGGGGAATATATTATAAATCCTAGATTTGAATTGGGAAAATAATAAATTGGAATATGTTAAAAGTAATCTAGAGTCAATATTTAGTATTAACTTGATTACTGATTCCGTGAGATTAAAATTGAATTTCATTAAAAAAAAAAATGAAATTATTTTATTAAATAAAAAGGACTGTATTTAACAAATTTTTGCTTTAAGCGAAACAAACCCCCTAATCCCTTTGTGGCTATGCAATTATATGCAAGAATGATCAAGCTAGGAGGTCCCTTTTGGTTTAGTAAAAAAAGATGAAAACTGGAGCCCTGTTGCTATATTTTGTTGATGTGTGGCTAAGCTTATTGGAATTCCTCATGGGTGATTTGCTAACTGAGTTGAAATTTAGTGAAGTTTTTGCTGAAAGATTCCTTGGATTAGAAATTAGGCACCCTTGATGAAATTGATTTTAGAGACTAATTAGAAACTAAGGAGCTAATTGTTGTCATTGACTGTAAATTTTAGAGGATAAGAGCACACTTAATTGTTCAAACATATCCGTAAAATTATAAACCTGGCTGCCAATCAGTTGTTTTTAAATGGTATAGAAGTTGAAGCTGTTGCAGGAGGTTTTGTGAGTATATTTTCTCCCATTTTTCATATTTCCAAACAAAAATTTGGAGCATAAAAACTTATTATCAACAGCTGTTTCGATTTTTATAAACGCTCTAACTCAACTTCTTAGTGCATGATCATGTAAGTCTAATCAGGGAGACTAGGTGCGTATATGGTGATTGTTTTATATATATATATATAATATCTTAGGTAAAAGTTTCAGTGCTAATTGAACATATTACAAATGACATATTCATCGATTTCATATAAGTAGTCCAGTCATTAGTGCAATTGGTTTAAAAGTTTGGCTGCTTCAAAATGGTCTTTTTTAATGCAAATTCTTCAATCTAACATACAAGTCATTCCATTCAGATGCCTCTATGAAGTGCGTTACTTATCAGATGTGATGATGTGTGGCGAGTTATATAGAGAAATAAATTGGGCAAAACAACTTAGAAATTAAATTAGGCAAGAAATGTATATGCAAATACACGTGTCATGATTTTCAGAAAGTTGGGTTGAAAGAAAGAATGATTTTGAAATTCAAGAGTTTTAAAGAAAATTTTCAAATGCTTTTAAAAAGAAAATGTTTTTCAGAAAATGTTTTTATAGTTTTGAGATACAGAATATGGTTTTATGTTTATCGGGGCATGATGTAAAAACTCACCCTAATATGTAACTATTACAGATATGGAATTGACGGATTGGGTCCGTGTGCACACGTTGAGCAGGACTAGGGTTGATAGATCCCCGAAATCTGGTTTTCAGAGCTTGGGTGGTAGCATTGATCCGCACCCCCAGTTCTAGTAGTGGCTACACCCATGTGAGTCATTGTGCTGGGTGTAGAGCTCACGTCCATTTGAGTCGTTGTCCTTGACGTGGGACACCACTAGTTTCAGAAATGTCTAGTTGAGTCGGTTTCCTAGGCACAGAGCACACCAAATTAAGTCGTTGTCCTGGGTATAGAGAGATGTCCAGTTGAGTTTTTGTCCTGGACATTGAGTACTATCAGTTTCAGAGACCCGGTTGAGTATTCTCGAACACGTCCAGTTGAGTCGGTTTCCTGGATGTAGTGTAGTTTTCTGTTTTCAGATTTTTCAGTATGCAGTTTTCAGATCATCGGTACGTAGTTTTCAAAAGTTAGATTTCAATAAACAGTTTTCAGAAAAAAAGATTTTAAAAACAGTTTTCAGAAATCAGATATTCAAGTATGTTTTCAGAAAGATAAGTTTTATAAAGAGATTTCCAAATAGAGCTTCAGAAAAGAGTTTTCAGATTGGGTTTTCAGGAAAAGTGTTTTCTAAAGTGTAACATAATAAAGTAGAATGTAGTCATAATTTTACATATCAATCATACATCCTAATGATCCTCTGAGATGTACATAGTTGGTAATATTGCATGGTAATATGATTACATCTGTGAAAATATATGATTAATGTTAGTATGTATTGTATGTTATCATGCATTAGTGTTGATTCTATATACATGTATACACGGTTGATAGCAGTATATGAATAGAATAATATTTTTATGATTCCGATTTGATGATATTTAAAAAGGGAATAAAAGAAAGAATCTATAATAAAAGCCGGAACTAGATTAGAAATAAATATATAGAAAACTGGAAAGATATCAGAGTAACGCAGCGGAAACGTAATGGGACTTGACACAATAGATGGAATTATGGATTTTAATGACTATATTATAGGTGTTTAAAGTATAAGTAGGAAACACGATGTAATTATATGTGTGATTCAGAAAAGAAAATTAGTAACAATGTAGTAACGTTTGAACATAGATAAGAGTTTTTCAATTAACTCAGAATTGTTAATTATGTGTGATTACATTGACAGTTTAGGATATTAATGGATTAAGAAACAGACTTTGTATGTTTGTCACTCAAGGAATGAGCATAGTTACTTACTGAATCTTATGACTCACTACCCAACAGTGTTTTGAGTTTTACAGATTGGTAACCTGATCGCTCGACAGTAATCTTTAGAGCTTGAGGAGCCGGATAGTAGTGTTGCAGTCAGCCAGTCACCACGTCTTGGGTGGATGAAAATCAAGTTATTTATGAGAGTAGTCGTAGAGAATTGATTTGTTTAAGTTGAGTTGTAAAAGTCTTTGTTTAAACGTATTTTCAGGTATGAAGCCCAATTGTGTGATGTCTTGAGCATATTGTTTTAGTGTATATTATGTGTTTGGGCCCTATAGGTTGTTGAAGGTGCTGGACTTTGATCCAGGTTGCATGACTTTTAGCAGAGGTCATGCTGAAATTTCGTTAGAGTCAGAGGCTTATGGAGTCAAGATTAGCATGTCTCCTGCTGGTAGCATTCTAGCTTAGACGGGATGTTATGAATATGGTATCAGAGAAAAGGTTATAGAGTTTCAGTGACTAATCTCAGTAAGTATGTGTTTTGTTTAGACCATATCTATCTTTGTTTGATGTTTGGTTTCAGTATGACCGGATCAGGATTCGTGGACGAATCCTATATAAGGGGGGTGAATGTAACATCTCAGGTTATTTTAATATTAGTGTGAATTTTATTTTACGTGTGGGGTCACGCCCGAACAAGAGGATTATATTTACGCTAAAATAAAAATAATTTCAAAGGAATAGTTATGAGATATTATTAATTTTAACTTGAGGGGTTAATTTGAAATTAGCCATATTTGTATAGAGAATTCTAGATATATATATAGCACATTCCTTAGATATTTTTAATACACGCACATTTAATTATTCTAGAAATTTTACACATGTATTATATATATGTATGACACACACACGTGTACAAGGAAGAAAGAATAAAATAATAAGAACCCACACACTAAAACAATACACACACGTGATCAACACCACATGCACACAACACACACAGAGAGAAAGCAGAGGGAAGGCCGAAAGAAATAGTAGGCCGCGAGAAAGGGTAAGGTGAAAAGAAAGAGATAGAAAAGAAAGCTGAGAGCAGTAGAGACTGAAAAAGGAAGAAGAAATCAGACCGAAGAAAGAGAGAGAGGAAGAGGCCGAGAATAAAGAGAATGAGAGAGTCCGAATTCAGTGGGCAGAGACAAGTAAGTAAACTATAACAGTGATTTTCTTGAGTTATTTGTCTATGGTTTAGATTTTGTAAAGAATTTAATAATTGGATTAGAACAAATTAAATATATGTAAAATTATATACTTAGTTATGGTTTTAGTTTTGTAATTAGAAGAAATGAATTTGATAAAAGAAGAAGAATCGGCAGAACCCTAAATTATTTTTTTTGGGGGAGGGGGGGGGGGGGGGGGGGAATCTATTATAAATCCTAGATTTGAATTTGGGAAAATAATGAATTGGAATATGTTAAAAGTAATCTAGAGTCAACATTAAGTATTAACTTGATTATTGATTCCGTGAGATTAAAATTTAATTTCACAAAAAGAATGAAATTATTTTATTAAATAAGAAGGACTGCATTTGACAAATTTTTGCATTAAGCGAAACAAACACCCTAATCCCTTAGTGGCTGTGCAATAATATGCATGAATGATCAAGCTAGGAGGTCCCTTTTGGTTTAATAAAAAAAGATGAAAATTGGAGCCCTGTTGCTAAATTTTGTTGATGTGTGGCTGAACATATTGGAATTCCTGATGAGTGATTTTCTAACTGAGTTGAAATTTGGTGAAGTTTTTGCTGGAAGATTCCTTGAATTGGAAATTAGGCACCCTTGATGATATTGATTTTAGAGACTAATTAGAAAACTAAGCAGCCAATTGTTGTCCTTGATTGTAAACTTTAGGGGATAAGAGCATACTTAATTGTTCACACACATGGAATAAAGAATAATTTTTTTAAAATAATAGCTCCATAAAATTATAAACCCGGCGGCCAATCATTTTTTTTGAATGGTATAGAAGTTGAAGCTGTTGTAGGACGTTTCGTGAGTATATTTTCTCCCATTTTTCAGATTTCCAAACAAAAATTTGGGGCATAAAAACCTATTATCATCATCCGGTTCGATTTTTGTAAACCCTCTAACCCAACTTTTAGGTCCGTAGATGGTGATTGTTATATATATATATAGATATATATATATCTTAGGTAAAAGTTTCAGTGCTAATTGAACATATTACAAAATAGACAGGAACCAAATAGAACATTGAGCTCTTAATTGATATGCATATGTTGTGGATTGGGTTTAGATCTTTTACAAAGGACATATTCATAGCTTTCATATATGTAGTCCAGTCATTAGTGCTACTGGTTTAAAAGTTTGGCTGCTTCAAAATGGTCGTTTTAACAACAAATTCTTCAATCTAACATACAAGTCATTCCATTCAGATGCCTCAATGAAGTGCGTCACTTATCAGATGTGATGATGTGTGGCTGGTTATATAGCGAAATAAATTGGGCAAAACAACTTAGATATTAAATTAGGCAAGAAATATATATGTAAATGCACGTGTCATGATTTTCAGAAAATGGGTTGAAAGTAAGAATGATTTTGAAATTCAAGAGTTTTAAAGAAAAGTTTCAAATGCTTTTAAAAAGAAAATGTATTTCAGAAAATATTTTTAGAGTTTTGAAGATAAAAATATGGTTTTATGTTTTTCGCTGTATGAGGTAAAAACTCACCCCAATATGTAACTATTACAAAGATGGAATTGATGGATTGGGTTCGTGTGCACACGTTAAGCAGGACTAGGGTTGACAGATCCCCGAAATCCTATTTTTCAGAGCTTGGGCGGTAGCATTGATCCGCACCCCCAGTTATAGTTGTGGCTACACCTTGTAGAGAATTGAGTTGTATAAGTTGAGTTGTAAAAGTCTTTGTTTATACGTATTTTTCGGGGATGTAGCCCAATTGTGTGATGTCTTGAGCTTATTGTTTTAGTGTATATTATGTGTTTGGGCCCGATAGATTGTTGAAGGTGCTAGACTTTGATCCAGTTTGCATGATTTTTAGTAGAGATCATGCTGAAATTTCGTCAGAGTTAGAGGCTTATGCAGTCAGGATTAGCCTGTCTCCTACCGGTAGCATTCCAGCTTAGGTGGGATGTTATACGACCGTAATTTTTAATACTTTTGCCAGTCTGTTTTTCTACTTCGTGTCGAAACTCTTTGAATTTTTCAAAAATTTCCAACTTTTGCCTCATAAGATACACATAACTATAACACGATGCATCATCCGTAAATGTTACAAAGTATTCAAATCCACCTCTAGCCTGGCTAGACATGGGCCCGCATACATCACTATGAACGAGGGACCGCTAAAAGGCGATTTAGGTATTTTGCCTAATAAATAAGATTCGCAGACGCCATATGAATTAGGATCAAATCCGTGCAAGTATCCACTCTTCGAAAGTGTGGATGTACGAGTCTTGTTAATGTATCCCAGATGATAATTCCACAGATAAGTTTCATCTGTTTTACTCAATTTCAGCCTTTATATGCTTGAGATTCATTTATATTCAAAATATAAAGACCATTACTAACATCTGCTGTATATATCAAAATATAATCTTTATAAACAAAACACCCAGTGTTCCGAAATACAAAGGTATACCCGCATATGGTTTAACAAGATACAGAGATGATATTCCTAGTTAAACTAGGTACAAAACAACAGTCTCCTAAATTAAGTACATGCCCCGAGGGCAAATTCAAAATATAGGTGCCAACGGCCAAAACGGTGACTCTTGTCCCATTTTCGACTCGGAGGTCGATCTCTCCTGAAGTTATTCTCCTGCTAATCTGCAGATCCTGCACATAACTACATATATGAGTACCACATCCAAAATAAAAAATCTAATTTTTAAAACTAGAAATAGACATGTTTATTTCAATAAAAAAACATGCCTGAAGTAGGAGCCTTGCTCGCCTTCACTTCCATCATGTGCGCCTTGTAATCACGGAAGCCACGCTTTCAGTGACCCCGTTTGCCACATTGTAGGCAGACATCTTGGGATTTGTCCATAGTCTTCCTATAAGACTGCGATGATTTGACCTTACCTTTTTCTTTTCTTCTTCTTCTTCACACCTCCAGAAGCCTACGACCAAGCCTTGGCCTTCTGAGATGTCGAAGTAAGATGCGCCTCGTGCTTCTTGCCTTTCAGAAGCTCTTTATCTGCCTCTTTCAACATCGCCATCAACTCTCCAAGAGTCTTCTCTTGGTTCATCATATTGTAGTTCATGATTAACCTCCCCCAGTAGTCGGGTAGAGACTATAAGATCAAATCTATGGAAGTCTCAGCATCGAAGGTTATGCCCAGCTGACCTAGCTGTTCGATGTCAGCAATCATCTGCGACACATAGTGCTCAATAGATATACCATTTGACATAAGTGAGTGAAAGAGCTTCTTTTGCGATTCATACTTCTGAGATCTAAGATTAGATCTATGAAGGTCCTTCAATTTTAACATCATGTTATATGGATCCAATCCCTTGTTTTGAAGACGGAATTATGGAGTCATTGCAGCAAGCATTACGGATTGAGTAGTTAAGT
This sequence comes from Zanthoxylum bungeanum, assembly GCA_019454045.1. Lineage (NCBI taxonomy): Eukaryota > Viridiplantae > Streptophyta > Magnoliopsida > Sapindales > Rutaceae > Zanthoxylum > Zanthoxylum bungeanum. Next base: position 27,435 of record SKCR01003390.1, on the reverse strand, counting down.
TGTCATCATTATGAGTCTTCTAAATCTCATGATCAACTACCCACTCATGTCTGGGCTCAGGCCCAAGAGGTCTGTCTATAACATAGAGTAACTTCACGACTCCTAGGACAATCCTGAGATTCATCTCCCAATCTGAAAAATTGGAGCCCTTAAAGACATTATCGCCCATGACGATGTCCCTAATGTTAATCTTTCTAGCCATCTTGATTGTAATAGTCCAACTATCCAATCAACGATATCGAGTACACTCAAATGTAATGGTTATTATAGTCAAACTATACAACCAACTGCAAGTGTATTAGTTATGGTATAGTCCAATTGTTCAAAGAAAATAATAAAAATTAGTTCAACTAATATAAATCTAACGACGAAAAAAAAGCGCGCATTTTAACAAGTATTAAATGAAATTGAAAATTTAATACTGGCCTACAACTATTTTTCTGTGAGCCTTTAATTCTCTATTGAGTACTCGGGAAACTCAATTTTCTAGTGGGCTAGGATCCTGTAAATAACACACAATCTTGACTTTGGCCAACAAGTTGTATGAAACTTAACTAGGTAAATCTCTAAGATCAATTGGATCCTATGCAATTCCTAGATCCGGTAGGTGGACCTCCAAGTCTAAAAAATATATCCAATATATATATATATATATATATATATATATATATTATATATATATATATCCTAACATTTTCCCTGAATCAACTAAGCCTTGGCTTTAGCTCAATAAGCTTAATGATTCTAGTTAAGCGTGACCTATTGATAGTGGGAAAGCTTCATAATCCACGTCGATGTACAGAAGTGACCTTGACTTTGGCCAACAAGTCACAACTGCCCAAGACATGCGATATATAATAAATCTTTCGTGGTTCAAACACATTCATGATGGACAATGATCTTGACTTTAGCCAACAAATCAAAGCCAATCTTGGATCTTGAGAAAGTACCAATCAATGGAAGGAAAAACGCTTAATATTGAAAAGAGGGTTTTCGCGTAAATTGGCAACCAATTTATTATCTTTGATTAGGTCTCATCATACACCCTTAAAAATGCATTCTAAAATCATAATAAGGCGCTAATAAATTAATAATGATATGCGGATGGATATATCATAAAATTTATTCCTAGAACAAATCTATATCTTTCCTCTCTCCCGCTAGCACTATACATACTTCTACCCAATTACATAATACTTTAAAGAAACCTCATTTACATTGAGGGAATTGGTGAGAAGAGAAATACAATGAGATAAGGAGGTGAAAAGCTGGACACGCAGGTCCAATTTAATAAATAAGTACCATACTTGCCATAATTTTCAAAATTTCCCCCACCATTCTAATATCCATCCGATATACATTATTCATACAAATACATCCAAGTATTCACACAAATTATGCTATCAATCAATCTAATCCAATTAATTAATCTTTGATTAATGACCATCCAATGTTCATACGACGATTTGATTTGCGCGAGTCCAACTCGTTTATGAATAAATACTCAAAGTATATATTCTTGAATTATATCGAACTACAATTTTAAATCCAATTTAAATTGTATCCAATAATAATTCATATTTAATTCCAAATTAAATAATTACACTTTTAATAGTACCTTTTAGACTTGGAATCCAAATCCAATCTAAATGGGTCTCAAAGGCCCAATTAGCATCCTATACTATTCAATTAAAGTCCCATGGGCTTTCAATTAATTCTTTAGGCATGTGCTTTGGTTATAATGGATCAAACCCAAATTGCCAAGGCCCAATTAGGAATCACCCTATGCCAAAAATCAATTTAGGCCCATTAGGCCCAATTAAATTTTTAAAGTCCCAAAAGTCATATTTGGACTTTATGTAAATGGTTTTAGGCCCAATTGAATCCAACCCAATTGTCCAAAACCAAACTTTGGCCAAACAAGCCCATTAGCCCAAATATAACAAATTAGGCTAATCCAATTTTAAAGACTAATTTATATTAATATAATATTCCAAATATCACATTAGTTTAATTAAAGTGTAATTACCATAATTAATTGATTCATTTAATATTTCCAAAACATCAATTAATTTAATTAATCATACTTTAATTCTCAAATTCATGTCCAACACAAAATCGAGGCAAAATCAATTCATTCCAACATGCTTAATCTCACCGCAATAGCAAGAAATAAAACTCAATTTGATTTCAATCCAATTAAAACAACATACAAGATTTATTTCATGCTTTTAATACATCCAATTGTCAAATTTTCAAAAAATCACCATGAGCATTCTAGAATATGTATTCGGCCACTATAAGAAATCAGGGAAAAATACATCTAATTAATTTTTCACAAATTATTGATGTATAACACTAACTTTCCATCATCCAAGCATAACCAAACAATCAATTTATGAAAATACATACTCCAAGCAAAATTCCCAAATTAAAGTCCATAAACCATAGATTTTTAATCAAGTTTAGGTGGCTCATGATACCCTTGTTAGTTTGTCCAAGACATCCCAAGGAACCTAAACATGATTCTAGTGTGAATAAAATCAAAATAAGTTGTGGAAGACTTACATTGATGGAATGAGAGATTTCAAAATTTCTTTGTTGGGTGGAAGCTCCAAGCTTTCTTTTGAATTCTAAACTCAATGGTGAGTTTCCGTATCACCTCATTCAACTCAAATAAGTGCTAGCTTGAAATAAAAATGAAGAAAAATTTTCCCTTGTGTTGAGTTTCTATTAGGTCCCAAGATCAAATCAAAGCATGAAAACGTGAGTGAATACACCAACGGAGGTAGCAGAATACTCACATCGATCAATTGAGTCGATTTGAAGACGATACAAGGCCATAAACTCACTGCCTTGGTGGCGCCACTGCAGCAGTCCACTTCTTCAATTTTTCAGTTTTGAGCTGAGAAAACGGAGCTCCAAGCCTCGTCCGACGGATCCCGGCTCATGGGTGAACCTCCCTACCACCTTCGCAAGACTCGTAAGTGTGCTAGCACTTGAGTTTTTGCCACAAAAACCCACCCTTGCTTCCCTATTCTTCACGCCATTTCAGTCCAAAACAGTAAGTTTTTCATGTCTTGGGCGTGAGCAAGATGAGAGAAAAGAGAGAGAGATGAAATGTGTGTTAGATGTGTAATGAAATGAATTTAGTATATCTTATATACTTTGAGTGAAATTAACTTAATTTCCCTTGCATTTGCATTTCACTTGCCTTGCATTTGCATTTAAAAAGTCAAACAATTTAAAGCAAACACTATTCACATCAACTTTAAGTCATGTCTACTTTATGTCAAGTGTCATGTCTTTTCCATCAAAATCACTCACATCAATCAATCAAATGTCACATCACTCAAAGTGACGCTTGATTTGACGCTTGATGTGATGAATGACTTGACGTTAGATTTGACGCTTGATGTGACTTGCGTCGCCGCACTCGAATTCGAAATACGAATGCGCTCGCAATCACACTCGGGCTCGGGTTCGTTAATTCTAAATTAACGATTTTTTCGTCGCGTCGTAATTAAGCGATTACGCTAGCGAATTCACTATTCACGTCGCTAACGAATTAATTCTAAATTAATTCGTTCGCCCGAATTAAAATCTAATTTTAATTCCGCGTCGAAATCTAATTTCGTTTAATATATCGAATATATTAATTTATCGATTAATTCCAAATTAATCATTATCTCTCTCTCGACGATATTTTATCCTAGATAAAATATCTCCGTAATTAATCTTAGATTAATTTTCTCTCTCTTCTAAATAATCCCAGATTATTCAAGAGTGCGAGTTGTGCGTCATCGGTGGATTATCGGGAAGCGACCCATGAGATCTCCGGATAATTTGGCTATAAATACGGTCGTCGGTGTAACCGAATCACGTACGTACCAAGTACTACGTTCTACCGATTTACGAGACAAGGTCGACTCCTAGCAAAGTACCAAGTCTACCCAATTCTCCGGACATATCCTTTTAAGAATATTTAGATCTATATCAAGCGTAGTATACAATCGTATTGTGCATATCGGCCCAGTATCGGATAATCACGTGTTAGGGCTGTGGCTGGATAAGTGTCTGCCCCGTCCGAAACACATATCGGATGTCTGGTAACTAGTCTCTATAATCGGATATTCATGACCTGGTCATAATATCACGATTGGATGCGCATCACTTAAGAGCACTAATACCGTATCCTGCGTGACATCATCTCCAATATGACTGAAGTGATACTTCCGTCTCGACATCACACCCAATACTCTACGACTCTCTGATAAACCAGAAGTGGTAGACACAGAACCTGGTCAGGGTCCCCAACCACCAAAACCAAAGTTTATCGATTATCGTAAGTATTAGCGATGCAAGTCTCAGGTTAAGACTATACACACCTACCTTGACTTCGGCCTCCCATAGACACATAGTCATAATACCAATGGGATTCCGAGGGGTCTATCCAGAGCGAAGCTGTTTCCCGTACCATCGGTGAAACACGACCTCCTATCGCACTTGCATAAGTCTCCAACACTTATATATATGAGAACTATGTCGTTGTGCCCTCACAACGCACACAAGTGCAATACTAGCCTATTCCGCATTATCGATGTCCAGTCTCGATAATACTACGGCTAGGGATATTTAATGATTAATCCTTCGTGGACTGATACTGTCTCATATCATCTCAATCCAGGAACTAATCATAGGGACCTCTCTTCATTTATATCTATGGTGATCTAATCACAAATGATGGGAGTGCAATTTCCTTATTACATAGTTAATTGCTACAACAACACAATGTTCTGTGCAAATAGTGACGCTATGGGTCATATTATCCAACACCTTGGAGAGTAGCAACTCACGACAAAGATGGGGAGGGAGAATAGAGAGTTTATTGATATGTTGTTTTCCCAAACTAATACCAAAGTAAAGTGTGTGTTGAGTTTCAAAAGTGGCGGTAGATTTGAGAAATAAATGCCACATTTACTATTTCAACCACTAATATCACAAATAGTGACTTTTGATATAGTCATGGGTCTCACCCTTTTAATTCCAAATCTAGTGGGCTTACACAACATATTTTGGGCTCGGGTTCGTTTATTCCGAATAAACAAATTTACGGTTGTGACGTAATTAAATCCAATTTAATTAAATAATAATCCCTAGAAAAATTATTACGAAAGTCGCTTACAAATTAATTCCAAATTAATTCATTCGCCCGAATTAAAATCTAATTTTAATTCTGCATTGAAATCAGATTTCAATTAATATATCTAATATATTATCTAATCGATTAATTCCAAATTAATCACGTTCTCTCTTCTATACGAATTTAATCCAGATAAATTCTTGCTGTAATTAATCCCAGATTGATTTTCTCTCTCATAATTAATCCCAGATTGATTTTCTCTCTCATAATTAATCCTAGAATAATTCTGTTGAGTCAAATATTATCGGTGAATCTTTGGGAAGTGACCCAAGATATCCCTAGATATGTTGGCAGTAAATACGGTCATCGGACTATCCGAACACGTGCGTACCATGTACTATGTTCTTACCAATTTACAAGACATGGTTGACTTCTAGCAAAACACCATACCTACCTAATTCTCCAGAAATATTCAATGAGGAATATATAATCTGTATCAGCCATAGTATACTATGTATTACATATTATGAACCAGTAACAGATGTCACATGATAGGCCTAGGGTTGGAATTTTGTCTTCCCCTACGAAGCATATATCGGATCACTAGCAAGTAGTCTCTGTAATCGGATAATCATGACCTATTCACTAGCAACTAGTCTTTGTAATCGGATAATCATGACCTAGTCATAATATCCCTATAGCTGTAACATTTAAGAGTACTAGATCTGTATCTCTGCGTGATCATCATCTTCATATGACTGAAGTGATATTCCATCTTGACATTACATTCAATACACTACGATTCTCAGTATACCCAGAAGAGGTTTACACAGGACGTATTAAAGCCCCGGACGAACAAAACCAAAGTATACTGATTGTCGCTAGTATTAGCGATGTAAGTCTCAGGTTAAGACCACATACACCTTCCCTGATTTGGATTCCCATTGACACATTGTCATACTACCAATGGGATTCCGAAGGGTCTATCCAGAGTGAAGATGTTCCCGGTCCAACGGCTAATAGAATCTCCTATCACACTTGCATAAGTATCCAATACTTAAATATATGAGAATAATGTCGTTAAGCTTCCATAACGCGTATAAGTATAATACTAGTTTATTTCACATTATCGATGTCCAATCTCGATAATACTACGACTAAGGATATTTAATGATTAAATTGTTCATGGATTAATATCGTCTCGTATCTTATTAATCCGGAACTAATCATAAGGATTTTTATCATTTATACATATCCAAGTAATCTAATTAAAAATGATAAAATAGTAATTTCCTTTGTCATAAAATTAATTTGTACAAAAATACCATGTATTTTACAAATAGTGATGCCATGAGTCATAATTGTCTAACAAAAAAATGACTTCATGGATAAACGAGTGATTCTTTGAAACTCTAATGTGAAATTTTACTAAATATTCCACTCTTAATAGCCCATAGTATTTGGGCCATAACGTTATCATAAAAACTCTGATTCTTATGAATTTTATATAGCCGGAAAGCTGAGATCGAGATCTATAATTTTGTGTGGAAAATTTTTCCAAATTCGGACCATAAATAGATCAAAAATGCAAGTCAAAAATTCTGATAATAGTAATTCTCGGACCCAAATGGAAAAATCTCAAACTTTCTCCATTATTCTATATTCTTCCACACTATTCTTAATATCATTTAAGTCATACTATATAAGAGGGATACTATTCAAGGTTTAAAGAATTTGAAACAAAGAAGGAAAAAAGAAAGAAAGGGGGAGACGTGAGGGAGAAGGAGAAAGAACTAAGAAGAATAAGAAGAAAGAAGAAGAAAGACAATGGATAAAAGAAGAAGGAAAATAGAAGCAACCGTGGAGGATGAAGAATATCCAACAAAATAAGGTAAAAGATTTGACCCATAGACTTATTTTTTAATTTTTAGAAGTAGTGATAGAATAGGGGTGTTGGGATGATTATTATGTGTAGGTGATTGAGATGTAATGATGATTGAGATGATAATTGTGTGATTAACCATATGGATTGGAAGTTGTTAAGTTTTGGGTTTAATCATATGGAAGTATATGAATAGATTGAAAGTTGGTTGTTGATGAAATGATGATTTGGTTTATATGGAATTGGATGCTATGGTGTTTTGAGTAATGATTTTGGTATGGGAATAATTAGGGTTTTGCTTTGTGTGGAATGGAAATTGAAGAAGAAAGAGTCATAATCCTAGAAAACCACCTCATGTTGCAACGCGTAAAGAATGTGCGTCGCGATGTGCAAAATGAAATGGATGCACATTTATGGACATTTCACATCGCGACGCGCAAGGGGCTGCATTACGTTGCACGACACAGAATTTCCCAGAATTAGTTTTAAACCCCCAGTTCCACCCTAGCATATAAGAGACCATTCTTAGGGTCTCAAACAATTCGTATATCTATCCAAAATCAAAATATAATCATGATAAGCCTTGTAGCTAAAATATATTGATATAATAGTAAACATAATTAAGTTTCGAAACTCCTAGACTAATCAAGTTTTCGATGATAGATTATTCATATGAACTGTAAATTTCCTTCTACAAGGGATCCAGTGCCAGCCAGATTTATTTACAGTTGTTTTTCAGATAATAGTGATTTGGAAAAGAAATATTTTTCAAACTTGAATTTTATTTTTCGGAGCATGGGGAAAAACCCACCCCAGCATGTAACTTATACAGAGATGGACTTGACAGACAAAGAACATGTGCACATGTAGAGGACTGAGGGGATAGCGATATGTAACGCCCTCAGATCCTAGTTTACGGTTAGGGGTAGGGCGATACGTAACGCCCCTAGACCATAGTTTCAGAGCTTGGGTGGTAGCATAGATCTGCACCCCTAGTTCTAGTTTTATGGCTTGGGGGACTGCGATACGTAACGCCCTAAGACCACTAGTTTCAAAGACAAGGTGGCATACTATGGGGGACGATGATATGTAATGCCCCAATGTCATGGATTTGCACTGTTGGCTACAGATAGGCCTATGGGGGACGGCGATACGTAACGTCCTCATGCGTCAAGGTTTTCAGACACAGAACAGTAACAATTTTCAGAACTCAGATTTTAGAAATAGTTCTCAGAAACCAAAGTTTTAAAAGCAGTTTTCCGAAAGATAAGTTGATAAAAGAGATTTCAGAAGGATTTTTTTTCAGAAAAGAGGTTTCATATAAAGTTATTTATGAACCATTGATTTTAGAATCAAAAGATTTTATTCAGTTTTTTCCAAGTTTTTCGTCTACTCACTTAGATCGTATAGCGATCTAGCCTCATCCAAGATTTCTATGGTTGCAGGTAAACTCGAAGGACGAGCTCGGGAGGATGGATACCAATGCAGTCACTAGGGTTGGAGTCCACCAGTCTAAGTCAGAGAGTAAGAGTCTAGTGGAGTCAGTCAGAGTCAAACAAAAATCCTATATTATTATTTGTGTTATGTGTAGTCATTGTATAAAAGTGTGTATTATGTATACAGTTATTGGAATTAAGATGGTATATTAAGTCATTAAGTTTAGGCCACGATCCCACATATACAAATTATAAGTATATAATTAGAGCAAAACGTTTTGGTAATTGAATGATAGTTATTAAAGTTAGAGGCTTATGGGGTTAGTTCGGTCTATCCACTGCCGGTAACATCTCCCAGATCGGGGATGTTACAAAGATGGTATCAGAGCATGGTCTAGGGAGTGAGTGACTGCAGTGGGTAGAGTGTTGGGGTTTGTATACGCAGTATGTCTGGGATACTCTTATGCAAGACATTACCTCTCCAGTATCCGATCCTCGAGTACGTCATCAAAGTTCCATAGAAAGGTTAGTAAGCCTTTTTCAGACTATTCGAATAGTATTTCTTACAAGAACAATAACATTCTACATTCATGCTAAGAACTTTCCTAAAGTTATTCTAAGCCATTAATAGAGGTACAGACTAGATATGAAATCAAACAGTAACATTCTAAGAAATGTTACCCAGAGAGTGGGAAGAAAAAGCTATAAGGAGTAAGAAAGTATGTGTAGTTAGTAAACTAGGTGAAGATGAGAAAAGTAAGGAAACTGTGAGGAATAGTAAAGTTCAAAGGATATTTACCCAGGAAAGTAGAAAGAGAAGGCTAGAAAGAAAAGCATGAAGGGATAAATAGATGATCAAAAGAAGCAAATAGAGATAGAGGTACAGAAATAGATAGATAAGAAAATGTCAAAGCATATAATAGTAAGGATCAGAGGCACAAAATGAGATAATATGGAAGACACTAGAATTTGGAGTATAGAAGTGGAATATAGAAGCAAGTTCGAACAAGAGTAAAATACTGAGCATGCCTAAGCAAAGTCATTTCCTTCCAAATAAGATTCCTTTCCTTCCTAGAAATTCTTCCAGTTGATTTAGTAACTCTTGAAAATTTCATACTGATAGCAAGCTCCCCGGATGACTAAGAACAGTTATAAGGCAGAGATACAGAACCTATAGTTGTAAAGAGAACAGAAAAACACAAGCAAATGTTAAAATGGCTAGTAGACATAAAATTCTTTTCCTTCTTAGAAATTTCTTTTAAATAGATTTGAAAGCCTCAAGTGCCTTATATAAACAGCAAATTTTCCTAGTAATGACTAAAAGATAGAAGGATAAAAAGGAGCAAGAGATCAAGACTAGTCAAGAAAGTTCTCACAGATGAGAATGTCGAAAAGGACCTAGAAAACCCTAGATCCCCAAACCCAGACCCAGGCCCACAAATAGGAAAATTACGGTCGTAAATAGGAACGATTAGATACCTTACCCAAAGTAATCCGATACAGACACGACCTTAGCTATTGAAATTTCAACCGCTTAGTCATAATAGTTCAGGAAGCCATCCTGACAGAGCCTACCTCATACCTACCTCACAAGAGAAATATACCCTATCAAGACACGAAGTACCAGAATAAAGATACCGAAACTCATCGAGACATAAGACCTCTGCCCTCGACTCTATCAGCACAGATAAAATAACAGTAATGGAGCCGATAAAGGTTTACTCTAAGAATAGTGACAGAAAACCATGGAAAGATGGATCACTCAGAAGAGGAAGTTTTGAGGAAGTAAATAAAATAATTTTGTATAGCCAAAGATTTAAGTAAGTCAACATGAGGTTTATAGTATTAGTAGAAATCTAAAAAATAGACTCGAGAGGTTGAAGATATTTAGAAAGTGGCAAGAGTACCATCATAGACAGTAGAACATAAGGCCCAAGTCGAGATTTATAGCAAGAATAAAAAATGAAGGTCTAAGAAGTAGTTAGAAGGAAAAACCACCGCTAGCCCCGGTAGCAAGGCATAGAGCAAAGGAATAAGATATCCAAGAGGTAAAAATGACACGATAAGTGACAAGGAAATTCAGTATATTCAGGTATAAGGATAACATAATAAGAAGATAGTAATATATAAGGATTAATAACATTAGTAGGACCCAAGACATATAAATAGCCGACTAGGTTCCTGAAGAACAAGTAAGGACCTTTTTTCTTCTAAGAATCATGATTCTAAAAAGTATGTGAACCAGTAAAGTAGAAAAATGGATGGATTAGACAAATCACAAGATAGCTAGATAGCCAAATCGATAAGTCCGATGAAACATCGATAAGAAGCATGAGGAAGAATATTTGATGCCCCAGTAAAAAAAGCTAAGTTTGGAGACCACCGATGAAATAAGGAACATTTAAAGAAATAAAGAATTTAGAAGTACAAAGAGAGTAGGGAAAATGACACTTAGGAACATAGTGAACAACTTATAAAGAATCTCATGATATTGAGAAGAATGAATAGGTGAGTAAGAGTAGCACATGGATCAGGGATTTAGTAGGAAATGTCCTAAGAGGTTAGAGTAGATAGAGTTTTCAAGAGAGTAAAGCAATAAGAAGTTTAAGAAACTAAGACAAGAGGGAACCTTTGTAGCATAGCAAGTCTCATAGGAAGGATAACAAAGAAAGTATAGTAGTATTCAAAGAAAGAATATAGTGCCTGTAGATATTGTATTTTTGCATGAGCCCGATGATGAGCCTCGTATGGAGGCACTACCTGAAAAGTTATGGAAGTTGCAAAAAATAAATACCGGAATGAAGGAAAACCTCCAAAATTAGCCCTTCGGATTCGGACTCACTAGCCAGCCTCGGATTCGCTCAGTCGGTTTCTATTTCAAACCTCAGCCTCAGACCCACCATGAATCTACCCCTAATTCAGCCCTTGACGCAACCTCATAGCCTTAGCCCCAACCGGCCTATGCAAGCCCATGCCATCTACCATAAACCCCATGTAATCCACATGCACAAATTCTCTCATCAACATTTTCTAATTTAACAAGGTTTGAGATCTCTTCATCACCATATTTATGAGATTTCTCAAAATAATTTGAGAATATATCTCCCAAATTTCCATGATTTATTTCCCTATTTGGAGATCTCTTCTAATCATTATAAAAAGGGAACCAAATCATCAACAAGGATGAGACCTTTAGACGGAAACAATAAACAAAAAAACCCTAGAGCATCACCGAGACAATCATCACCGAAACAACAAATAAAAAAGCAACAAAAACTGTGAAACCCAAAGTCACCAAAAACACCTAAAAAACAACCACAAAACAACCAACCCAGAGACACCAAAACACCGAAAAAAAAGAACCACAAAACAACCAACCCAAAGACACCAAAAACAACCAAAAAAATGAGACAAAAAACAACCAGAAAAATCACCCAATTAACCAAAAACAGCAGCCAACATCCCGAATACAGCAGCCAACTACAAAAAAATAGCAGTCAAAACAATCAAAAAACTAGCAGCCAAGATCACCGAAAATAGCAACCAGAAAACAGCAAAACAACAACCAGAAAATAGCAAAACAGTAACTAGAAAACAACAAAATAGTGAACAAAATTAGCAAAACAGCAAGCAGAAATAGAAAACCATCGATCTTTCAGGCGACGGCTTAACGTACTCCCATGAAAGCAACTTAAAAGGTAAGATCTGAGTACACTCTTACCATATTTATTTTCATAGTTCCGGAAGCTGTATGCCTGGCTGGACGTGAAATACGTCCAGTCGGGTATGCGAAGTCCTACATCAATGACGGACTGATCACATTTTTCTTTTTTTGGCTTTTATTTATTTTTATTTTTTTTATTTAATCACCTTTTATTGTTATTTTATTATTTCACTTTTATTTTTTTATTTTCTTATCTATTTACTGTTATTTTATATTTTGCCCTTATTTTGTTTATTTTTGTTCATGTCAATTTTTATGTCTGTTTATATTATATTGATGATTATGTGTGTTATTATCCCTTGTGGTATATCGGATGGAAACCCAGACGTAAATTCCATAGGCGAATCGGAATGGACGGTAGTATGGTTTGTACTTGGGATACAACTCCACGTGCCACTCGGGAAATAATCATATATCGTGATTAACCCCCATTTTTATTTGCTATTATTTATTGACGCTTTTCTTGTTTTTGTTTTTTCATTATAATTTTCGTTATCGTATCTCTTATTTCTTAATTTAATATATTTTTGGAACTATGTTATTGTGGTTATTAATATTTATGAATGTGAAAATTTGTGTTTATTTAAATTACCTTACATGACCTGCATAAGACTTGGCTATACCATTGTGTGAACCAGTACATTATACTGGCATAAGTAAGGGACCATTCTGAACCCAACATTTGAGGTCTTCCCTTACGAGGGGTGAGTACGGCCTTAAATCTTTCCCAGTTCACACTGGGTGACGACTCCTTTATTCTCCGATTTAGTTCTTCGCGGGCTACTCTGTACTCTCTATGGGCTGCGAGCCATGCTGTGTCGTGGTCGCCGAGTATCATAAGCATAGTGATAAACCCCACTTCACTCCTAAAATGACCACAGGGAGTCAAATAACAGGAATTGATATGAAGGAGTAACGAGACAATACAAGGAAGTTGATAGAGGGCATAGCTTTAGAAGGATTTGTAGGGGATATGTAGTGATTAATTGTTGAAAATGATCAAGTGTAAGGTTGGAGAAGTCAAGCCAGACAAGTGTTAGCAGTAGTATTCTTGTGTAGGAAAAGACATTAGACAGGTATACACGAGAGTTCTAGGTAAATTGTACAACCATTGAATCACTGTAACACAATAGCCTCAAAAGAAGTCCCCAACCTCCCAATCCTCGATAAATTACGATAACAATGATAAATTTCGATGTTTATCTCAAGATATTACCAGAAACAAGAGAATTGTGGTGGAGGAGGTGTGAAATAGAGAACTTTTAGATACAGTATGAGAAAAGAAATAAAAGAGGGAATAGTTCCAAGTGAGAGATAAAAATGAGAAGTTATCTAGATGAAACAATAAATAGAGAAAGAACATCATTTCAAATGACTAAAGATTTGTAAGAGACAATATCTTAAGGAGACAGAGATATAGACTGTAAGAGTTTTAGTTACAGAATAAAGCATGGAAATAAATGAAAAGGTCAGCATGCACAAGGTTTGGAAACAGAAATAAATAATGAAACAATAATATTTCCTATTATCAGTTTAGATCACTGATAGAGGGTGCTTTAGGAGGTTCTGGCATAGTACGGAATCGAGAAGGTAAAATACTACAATGTTGTAATTAGTATAAAAGTCGAATCCTCACAGTTCAGTAAATGACATCTGATTGAGTAATGATCGTTGGCGGCACTAGGATATGGAAAATAAGTAAAATAAAATATTGTAACCAAATCTTTAGTAATAATGGAAACAAAGTATAGAAAAGTATAAGTTTAAATCAAAGGAATAGAGCACGTCCTAAAGTTTTAAGCCAATTGAGGAAAGATCACTAGGAATCACCCAGAAGCAACAATTTTAGTATAGGCATCATTAAGCAAAGACCCTAGAAATAATTATAAGCATATGAATTTTGGCAAGAAGAATATAAAGAATTAAGTTCCACAGTGATGACAAAGAATATTAAGATCAAGTTAGACAAATAGAGCAAAAAGAGTATTGAGCAGTATAAGAAGACTTGTTATTCTAGTGTAAGATCAGAGGTACCAGCTACTAGAATTGATCAATTAAGTGATTAATGAGTATAATTAAGGAAAAAAAGAAGCGCTTTCTGGGAAATAGGGAAAGTCGAGCATAGTTAGGGACCAAAAAGGAAGCAGTTGTTAAGAATATTCAGTAAATAATTTTATGAACAAGAATAAAGTGGTGCTTCTCAAAAAAAGAACTAAAGAATATTCACTGAAACCACAACTCTGTTAATAGTTATCCAAGAATGGAAAAGGTTGAGGATATGTTAGATATTAGATGGAACCTCATATGTCTCTAACAAAGGGTAGTGACGCAACCGGGCAGAGTGTTGAGTTTCTATTAGGTCCCAAGATCAAATCTAAGCATGAAAACATGAGTGAATACATCAACGGAGGTAGCGGAATACTCACATCGATCGGTTGAGTCGATTTGGAGGCGAAACGAAGCCAAACTCACTGCCAAGGACGCCCACTGCTGGCAGTCCACTGTCCACGTTTTCAGATTTGGAGCTGAGAAAACGGAGCTCCAAGCTTCGTCCGACGGATCCCGGCTCATGGGTGAACCTCCCTACCACCTTCGCAAGACTCGTAAGTGTGCTAGCACTTGAGTTTTGCCACAAAACCCACTCTTGCTTCCCTATTCACGCCATTTTGAGTCAAAACCAGTGAGCTTCTAAGCTTGGGCGTGAAATGAGAGAAAGAAAAGAGAGATGAAAGATGTGTTTAAGTTATTAGCTTTGCATTTCAAGTGTATTATATACATTGTGTGAATTTCAATTAATTCAAATGCATTTGCTTTACATTTGCTTTAAAAAAGTCAAACTCATTAAAAGCCATCAAGTACAATTCAATTTAAGTCATGTCATCTTATTGTCAAGTGTCATGTCTTATCATCAATCAATCACTCACATCAATCAATCAAATGTCACATCACTCAAAGTGACGCTTGATTTGACGCTTGATGATGACGACTGACGTTGATTTGACGCTTGATGTGACTTGCGTCGCCGCACTCGAATTCGAAATACGAATGCGCTCGCAATCACACTCGGGCTCGGGTTCGCTAATTCTAAATTAACGATTTTTCCGTCGCGTCGTAATTAAGTGATTACGCCTAGCGAATTCACTATTCACGTCGCTAACGAATTAATTCTAAATTAATTCGTTCGCCCGAATTAAAATCTAATTTTAATTCCGCGTCGAAATCTAATTTCGTTTAATATATCGAATATATTAATTATCGATTAATTCCAAATTAATCGTTATCTCTCTCTCGACGATATTTTATCCTAGATAAAATATCTCCGTAATTAATCCTAGATTAATTTTCTCTCTCTTCTATATAATCCCAGATTATTCAAGAGTGCGAGTTGTGCGTCATCGGTGGATTATCGGGAAGCGACCCATGAGATCTCCGGATAATTTGGCTATAAATACGGTCGTCGGTGTAACCGAATCACGTACGTACCAAGTACTACGTTCTACCGATTTACGAGACAAGGTCAACTCCTAGCAAAGTACCAAGTCTACCCAATTCTCCGGACATATCCTTTAAGAATATTTAGATCTATATCAAGCGTAGTATACTCACGTATTGTGCATATCGGCCCAGTATCGGATAGTCACGTGTTAGGGGGCTGGGGCTGGATAAGTGTCTGCCCCGTCCGAAACACATATCGGATGTCTGGTAACTAGTCTCTATAATCGGATATTCATGACCTGGTCATAATATCACGATTGGATGCGCATCACTTAAGAGCACTAATACCGTATCCTGCGTGACATCATCTCCACTATGACTGGAGTGATACTTCCGTCTCGACATCACATCCAATACTCTACGACTCTCTGATAAACCCAGAAGTGGTAGACACAGAACCGGTCAAAGCCCCCAACCACCAAATCCAAAGTTTATCGATTATCGTAAGTATTAGCGATGCAAGTCTCAGGTTAAGACTATACACACCTACCTTGATTTCGGCCTCCCATAGACCTATTCATAATACCAATGGGATTCCGAGGGGTCTATCCAGAGCGAAGCTGTTTCCCGTACCATCGGTGAAACACGACCTCCTATCGCACTTGCATAAGTCTCCAACACTTATATATATGAGAACTATGCCGTTGTGCCCTCACAACGCGCACAAGTGCAATACTAGCCTATTCCGCATTATCGATGTCCAGTCTCGATAATACTACGGCTAGGGATATTTAATGATTAATCCTTCGTGGACTGATACTGTCTCATATCATCTCAATCCAGGAACTAATCATAGGGACCTCTCTTCATTTATATATCTATGGTGATCTAATCACAAATGATGAGAGTGCAATTTCCTTGTTACATAGTTAATTTGCTACAACAACACAATGATCTGTGCAAATAGTGACGCTATGGGTCATATTATCCAACAATCTCCCACTTGGCACGTAGCGAGTCACTCAAGTGTTCCAACACTTGAACTATGTAAGGTTCGCTCAAATTGCTGAGGAAAGGTTTTCGTCAGCGGATTTGCTTGATTATCGTCTGACGCGATTTACATGATCATCACATCGCCACGATGTATGATCCGAACGAATCAGATGATATAGAAGTATATATCTGGATCGTCGATGAGACCTTTAATTCCTTAGCCTGTGCTGACGCCTAGTTCAGCTGCTAACAGAACTATATCTAATCTAATTAGATTTATGTTCGATCCAAATGGCTTCTTTTGCTGCCTCAGCTGCAGCAAAAATCCGCATTTGTTGTTTATTCGGCAACAGTTATCTTGCTCGGAATATTTCCAGCTCACTGTCCCGTAATTCAAACTTTATAGTACCGTAGTATTTAATAGTTTGGAAACTTACAGCGGTGATCCCAGTCACTTCAAGTTCTCATTCTCCATAGTTTAAGACAGCATCTTTAGTTCTTTAAGATACTAACAGATGTTCTCAATTTCAATCCAGTGACTATCACTAGGATTGACTCGATTGTGACTCCATATGCTCGAAGCGTATGAGACACCAATACAAGTACATTTTAAATGTACGATTTCCCAGAGAGTGTTAACAAACTCCAAATCTATCCCAGTAGATCTTTATTCCTTGAATAAAGGTTGTTACTCCCCAGAATTCTACGGAGAATTTTCTATTGAAAGAATATCTATGAAAGCCAAGCTTTCACCATTGTTTTATGGGAATTTCACTGTCAGTGCGCTCTCCCACTAACCTCCTTATATACACAAGAATTATTTCGTTTTGAGTCAAATCATAAACCATTATGATTATTTCAAAACGACAGTTCCAAGAACCTTATGCTTGCATTGATCCAAACATGGATCGAATAACCCGCAAACCTTGTTTGTCGGTTATACAAAATCGTCAGAATGTTATAAACATTCTCCAAAAGGTTTCCTTTTCAGGAAAGCGATTTTGATTTATAACTGACACATTTCATAAATGAAATATACAGTTATTTTCAAGCATTTTCAAAATGGATTTACCATGGCAACAGGTAAAAGGTTGAACCGTTATTAACACAATGTTGATAACGATACCTTTCCGTCAAAAGCCCAGCTTTGTACGTTGGTATGTTGCCTTCCATGTATGTCTTCCTTGAAGACGTTTAATGTACCAATAGGCACAATGCCTTATGGTACAACAACTAGTATCCAAAATAGTTGTTATACATGGAATCCATTTCGGATTCATGGCACTTTGCCATAACCGGGAGTCGATACCTCGTATCACTTCCTCTAAACGTAGTCGGATGGTACACCTCCATAAGATTGACATCTTCATGGGGCGAGATCAGAAACCCATACCCTAGGTTGTTTTCTGACTCTATCCGATCTACTAGTTTCTTGTGTATTTGAAGATTAATGGTATAGATTCATCATAGATGAACTATTTGTGTTCCATTAAGGACTTCGTGCCTTGAACAGTGTTACTCCGATTTTCATCGAGTATCACTATCCTCCCACTGACCACTGCATATCGGTATTCCTCTCAGGAAAACCGCATGGTGAGCAACAATTACATTGTTCTCATGTGAGATTTATAAGTACTATACTTAAGGTTTCCCTTAGGATAACCTATATTGGCACTTATCCAATTTGGGTCTTTAGTTTGGTATAAACCAAACGTTATGCCTGGCATACCCAAATTATCAGGAATGAGAAACCCGTTTCTTTCCTGTTCATATCCTATATGATATCTGTCAAACAGATTTATATGGAACCTTATTCTAAATAAGTTTTGCACTGTTAATACATATCCTATTGAAGGAAATAGTAGCTCAGAGCGACTCGTGATAAACCTTATCATGTCCAACAAAATTTGGTTTTTGGTTCGGACACACCGTCTAACTGACGTGTCTCGGGAGGAGTCCTCATATGAAAGAATACCGTACTCTTTCATGTACGTATGAAACTTACTGCTTAAGTAATTTCCATTACGGTCTAACCGTGGCGGAATAATACTATAGCCGATCTGTTTATATACTTCGTGTCGAAACTTCAAAAGTTTCCGATCTGTGTTCTTCAAAAGAAACACATAACCATAACGTGATGCCACATCCGTTAAGGTCACGAAATATTCATGTTCACATCTAGCCTAGCTAGATATGGGCCCACTAACTTCACCATGAATAGGGCTAACAGATCGGTGGCCCTTTTACTATTACCAAGTAAATAGTATTTTAGGTATTTAACCTAATAAACTAGATTCGCAGACCTTATTTGAATAGTCAAATCAGTCCTAGTACCCACTCTTCAAAAGTGTGGATATACGAGTCTCGTTTAATTGTGTCCCTAGACAACAATGCCACAAATAAGTCTCATTGATCAAATCAATTTGAGCTATTTATTTGTCATTTTATATGTTTGAGATTTTATTATATTCAAAATATAAATTATGTTATTACATCTAATGTATTTATCTCAGTATCATCTTTATATAATAAAACACTTTAGTGTTCTAGAATATAAAGGTTTTATCCGCAACGGATTAAACACTGATATAGAGATAATGTCTCTAGTCAAACTAGTTACATCATAAATTTCCTAATTTAAGTACATACCCTAAGGGTAGTTCCTAAACTTAGGTATCTACGGTCGAAACAGCGACTTTCGTCCCGTTTCCGATTCGCAGAGAAATCTCGGCTTGAAGTCAGTATCCAGCTCAAAGCGGATTCTGAACATCAATACATATATTTTATGTACCACACTAAGTATTTAAAATCCAATTTCAATACTAGTAGTGAACATAACTTTGACAAATATTTTAAAGTTAGAGCCTCGCCCTTTCTTTAATTCCTTCGTGTCTTCCATATCCAAATGGTAGTCACTTTGGGATATGTCAATTATCTTTTCAATATTTCACAAACCTTTGGCCAAGCCTTGGGTTTCGGAATATCGAAACGATGTGCACCTTGTGCAACATGCCCAATTGCAAACTTTGACTTTTCTCCACTAGAATAGTCAATTAATTCTCCAAGAATTTTAATTGCAATTTAATACTTTTAAATCTAAAGATAGATTTATTATAAGTATTTAATTAAGCACTAAAGTCATCATCACATAAATCTTCCAAAGATTTTATGCTCTACTATTTGCTTAATTATGGGCTTAGTCATAATAAGTTATTTTATCAAATAAATTAACCTATTATTAATTCCCAATTGAAATTAAATCATTTAAAAAATTTAATCCAAGGATTATATATTTTAAATATTAACTTTTCAATTCTTTCTTGATTTTAATAGTCCAACTATTTAATCAATTTAATAAGGTACTATTTATTATAATGATTACAATAATCCAATTATTTAATCAACTATAATTTTAATATTGATTACTATAATCCAATTATAAAATCAACTATCATTTTAATTCAATTATATTGATTACTATAATCCAATTATAAAATCAACTATATATTGAATGAGTTTGTATATAGTCCAACTATATATATATTTTTAAAACAACGTAAAATATTGACGAATGATATTTGTTTGAGCGTGTATGGCGAGTAATTGAACGAATGTTGCAAATTCAATACTTGCCTCCCACTATTTTTCGTCGAGCCTCTAACCCTCTGTGGAGTACTCGGGAAACCGCGTTTCCTAGTGGGCTGGGATCCTGTCAAATAACATACAACCTTGACTTTGGCCAACAAGCTGTATGCTACTTAACCAGGTAGATCTCACAGATCAATTGGATCCAATCCAATTCCCAGATCCGGTTAGGTGGACATCCAAGTCCTAAACATATTAATTATGCCAATGTATCTAATACATTTTCTAACCTTATCCTCCGAATCATCTAGGCCTTGGCTTTGGCACAACAAACCTAATGACTCCAGTTAAGCGGGACCCATTGACAAGGAAAGTTTCGTAATCAATGTCTTTGGACAAGAAGTGATCTTGACTTTGGCCAACAAATCACAACTTGGACTAGACACCGATGTGGAACAAAACTCTCATGATTCAAATACATCCAATTGACAAGGTCTTGACTTTGGCCAACAAACCAATGCCAATCAGATCTTGAACAAGAATCATTCAATGGAAGGATAATCGCTTAATATAAAACGAGGGTTTTTTCGCGTGCAAATTGGCTACCAATTTAATTATCTTTGTTAGGTCTCATCATCATACACCCTTAAACATGCATTCTAAACACATAATAAAGCGAGTATGAAATAAAATAATAATGATATGCGGATGGATACTTTACACATTGATCCTAGATCAAATCTCTCCCTTTCTCACTCAAGCTAGCACTAGTATTACTTCTACCCGTTACACTACACTTCTAAAGAAACCTCATATACATAGAGGGGAATAGGTGAGAAGAGAATACAAGAGAAAGAAGGTGATAAGGCTGGACACGCAGGTCCAATTTAATAAATCGAATTTATTACAACAATTTCTAAAATTGCCCACCCATCTAATATCCATCCGATATACATTATTCATTCAACACAACCAAGTATTCACACATATAAGCATGCTATCAATCAATCTAATCAAATTAATTAATCTGATAATTAGGTGATCATCCAATGTTCAAACAACGATTTGATTTTGATCGAGTCAAACTCGTTTTGCGAATAAGTACTTAAAGTACGAATTCATGAATTAAATTAAACTACATTATTAAATCTAATTTAACATGTATTTAATACTAATTCACTATTCAATTCCAAATTAAACATTACACTTTATTTAATAAACCTTTTACGATTTAAATTCCAAATCTAATCGTAACGCGTCTCAAAGACCGATTAACGTCCAACGTCAATTCAATTAAAGTCCAATGGGCTTTTGATTGATTTCTTAAGGCGTGGACTTTTGGTCAACTCGGGTCAAACCGATAACCAAAGTCCAATCCGGGATTTACCCCATAAGCCCATAAATCAATCTTGGCCCATTAGGCCCAATTGAACTTTAAAGGTTCATTAAGTCGCATTTGGGCTTTATGGTTAAGGTTTTGGGCCCAATTGGATCCAATCCATTTGGCCTAAACCAAACTTGATAAATCAAGCCCAATAGGCCCAATTACAACAATTCAAGCCCAAATCCAATTAAGCCTAAATAATTAAATTACACTAATCCAATTACGCAATTTAATTACCTAAAGTGCGTTACATGATTAATCGACTAAAACAATTTTCTAAAACACAATTACTCCAATTAATCATGCTAAATTCATTATCACATGTCAAACACACAATATGAAAAATCAAACCCATTTACATGCTTCTTTAGTCTCGGCCAAAAGAGGGATTTTGTGTCCGATTCGGTTTCGATCCAATCGAACCTACAATCGACATCAAATCACCATCCTAAATGATTTCACACACATCCAATGTCACAAAATCAAAAAAATCCAAGACATTAGGGCATATACACATTCGGCCAGAGAGGGAATTTGGGGTTTTTGTCAATTCGAAATCCAATCCAATTCGATTCAAATTAACATCAACCTAATCGATTCTAACTCATCAAATGAATCAAAAATCAAAAAATCCAAGATCCAAAAATTCCATAACATTCGGCCAAGGTATCCATTTTGGGGAAAATAATTCCAAATCATTTTTCGTCAAATTGATCCAACCATATGCAAATTAAACATCATTTTAAACATGCTCAATCAAACAATTTAACCAAATCATGCTCAAAATCAATTTACCCAAATTTTAAGCCCTAAATTTCATGCTTGCAACTATAGCTCATGATGCCATTGTTGAGTTTCTATTAGGTCCCAAGATCAAATCATAAGCATGAAAACATGAGTGAATACATCAACGGAGGTAGCGGAATACTCACATCGATCGGTTGAGTCGATTTGGAGGCGAAACGAAGCCAAAACTCACTGCAAGGCGCCCACTGCTGCAGTCCACTGTCCACGTTTTTCATATTTGAGTGAGAAAACGGAGCTCCGAGCTTCGCACTCCACTCCTCGTCCGATGGATCCCGGCTCATGGGTGAACCTCCCTACCACCTTCGCAAGACTTAAGTGTGCTAGCACTGAGATTTGCCACAAACCCACTCTTGCTTCCCTATTCACGCCATTTTGAGTTCAAACCAGTGAGCTTCTAAGCTTTGGGCGTGAACATGAGAGAAAGAAAAAGAGAGATGAAAGATGTGTTTAGTTTAAGTTATAGCATTTGCATTTCAAGTGTATATATACACTTTGTGAATTTCAATTAATTTCAATGCATTGCTTTACATTTGCTTTTAAAGTCAAACTCAATTAAAAGCCATCAAGTAACATCAACTTTAAGTCATGTCATCTTTATGTCAAGTGTCATGTCTTATCCATCAATCAATCACTCACATCAATCAATCAAATGTCATCACTCAAAGTGACGCTTGATTTGACGCTTGATGTGATGAACGATTGACGTTAGATTTGACGCTTGATGTGACTTGCGTCGCCGCACTCGAATTCGAAATACGAATGCGCTCGCAATCACACTCGGGCTCGGGTTCGCTAATTCTAAATTAACGATTTTTCCGTCGCGTCGTAATTAAGTGATTACGCCTAGCGAATTCACTATTCACGTCGCTAACGAATTAATTCTAAATTAATTCGTTCGCCCGAATTAAAATCTAATTTTAATTCCGCGTCGAAATCTAATTTCGTTTAATATATCGAATATATTAATTTATCGATTAATTCCAAATTAATCGTTATCTCTCTCTCGACGATATTTTATCCTAGATAAAATATCTCCGTAATTAATCCTAGATTAATTTTCTCTCTCTTCTATATAATCCCAGATTATTCAAGAGTGCGAGTTGTGCGTCATCGGTGGATTATCGGGAAGCGACCCATGAGATCTCCGGATAATTGGCTATAAATACGGTCGTCGTCGTGTAACCGAATCACGTACGTACCAAGTACTACGTTCTACCGATTTACGAGACAAGGTCAACTCCTAGCAAAGTACCAAGTCTACCCAATTCTCCGGACATATCCTTTTAAGAATATTTAGATCTATATCAAGCGTAGTATACTCACGTATTGTGCATATCGGCCCAGTATCGGATAGTCACGTGTTAGGGCTGGGGCTGGATAAGTGTCTGCCCCGTCCGAAACACATATCGGATGTCTGGTAACTAGTCTCTATAATCGGATATTCATGACCTGGTCATAATATCACGATTGGATGCGCATCACTTAAGAGCACTAATACCGTATCCTGCGTGACATCATCTCCACTATGACTGGAGTGATACTTCCGTCTCGACATCACATCCAATACTCTACGACTCTCTGATAAACCCAGAAGTGGTAGACACAGAACCGGTCAAAGCCCCCAACCACCAAAACCAAAGTTTATCGATTATCGTAAGTATTAGCGATGCAAGTCTCAGGTTAAGACTATACACACCTACCTTGATTTCGGCCTCCCATAGACACCTATTCATAATACCAATGGGATTCCGAAGGGGTCTATCCAGAGCGAAGCTGTTTCCCGTACCATCGGTGAAACACGACCTCCTATCGCACTTGCATAAGTCTCCAACACTTATATATATGAGAACTATGCCGTTGTGCCCTCACAACGCGCACAAGTGCAATACTAGCCTATTCCGCATTATCGATGTCCAGTCTCGATAATACTACGGCTAGGGATATTTAATGATTAATCCTTCGTGGACTGATACTGTCTCATATCATCTCAATCCAGGAACTAATCATAGGGACCTCTCTTCATTTATATATCTATGGTGATCTAATCACAAATGATGAGAGTGCAATTTCCTTGTTACATAGTTAATTTGCTACAACAACACAATGTTCTGTGCAAATAGTGACGCTATGGGTCATATTATCCAACAATCTCCCACTTGGCACGTAGCGAGTCACTCAGTGTTCCAACACTTGAACTATGTAAGGTTCGCTCAAATGCTGAGGAAAGGTTTTCGTCAGCGGATTGCTTGATTATCGTCTGAGCGATTTGTACATGATCATCACATCGCCACGATGTATGATCCGAACGAATCAGATGATTATAGAAGTATATATCTGGATCGTCGATGAGACCTTTAATTCCTTAGCCTGTGCTGACGCCTAGTTCAGCTGCTATTACAGAACATATCTAATCTAATAGATTTATGTCGATCCAAATGGCTTCTTTTGCTGCCTCAGCTGCAGCAAAAATCCGCATTTGTTGTTTTTCGGCAACAGTATCTTGCTCGGAATATTCCAGCTCACTGTCCCGTTAATTCAAACTTTATAGTACCGTAGTATTTAATAGTTTGGAAACTTACAGCGGTGATCCCAGTCACTTCAAGTTCTCATCTCCATAGTTTAAGAAAGCATCTTTAGTTCTTTAAGATACTAACAGATGTTCTCAATTTCAATCCAGTGACTATCACTAGGATTGACTCGATTGTGACTTATATGCTCGAAGCGTATGAGACACCAATACAAGTACATTTTAAATGTACGATTTCCCAGAGAGTGTTAACAAACTCCAAATCTATCCCAGTAGATAGATCTTTATTCCTTGAATAAAGGTTGTACTCCCCAGAATTCTACGGAGAATTTTCTATTGAAAGAATATCTATGAAAGCCAAGCTTTCACATTGTTTATGGGAATTTACTGTTAGTGCGCTCTCCCACTAACCTTTATATACACAAGAATTGTTTCGTTTTGAGTCAAATCATAGACCATTATGATTATTTCAAAACGACAGTTCCAAGAACCTTATGCTTGAATTGATCCAAACATGGATCGAATAACCCGCAAACTTAGTTTGTCGGTTATACAAAATCGTCAGGATGTTGTAAACATCCTCCAAAAGGTTTCCTTTTCAGGAAAGCGATTTTGATTTATAACTGATACATTTCATAAATGAAATATACAGTTGTTTTCAAGCATTTTCAAAATGGATTTACCATGGCAACAGGTAAAAGGTTGAACCGTTATTAACACAATGTTGATAACGATACCTTTCCGTCAAAAGCCCAGCTTTGTACGTTGGTATGTTGCCTTCCACGTATGTCTTCCTTGAAGACTTAAATCTATGCCGTTTATTACCTACCTATGTTACCTTCATTGGTACATAGGGTTGAGTTATGTGTCCAACGTTGTTAGCTCCATCCAATCGTCGTTATGTACAATAGGACAATGCTTATGGCATAGATCCAAAATAGTTGTATTACATGGAATCCATTTCGGATTAATGCAATGCCAGACAGGAGTCATACCCTTATCACTTCCTTAAACGTAGTCGGATGGTTGTATACTCCATAAGATTGACATCTTCATGGGGGCGAGATCAGAAACCCATACCCTAGGTTGTTTTCTGACTCTATCCGATCTACTAGTTTCTTGTGTATTCGAAGATTAATGGTATAGATTCATCATAGATGAACTATTTGTGTTCCATTAAGGACTTCGTGCCTTGAACAGTGTTACTCCGATTTTCATCGAGTATCACTATCCTCCCACTGACCACTGCATATCGGTATTCCTCTCAGGAAAACCGCATGGTGAGCAACAATTACATTGTTCTCATGTGGGATTTATAAGTACTATACTTAAGGTTTCCCTTAGGATAACCTATATTGGCATTTATCTAATTTGGGCCTTTTAGTTAGGTATAAACCAAATGTTATGCCTGGCATACCCAAATTATCAGGAATGAGAAACCCCGTTTCTTTCCTGTTCATATCCTATATGATATCTGTCAAACAGATTTATATGGAACCTTATTCTAAATAAGTTTTGTACTGTTAATACATGTCCTATTGAAGGAAATAGTAGCTCAGAGCGACTCGTGATAAACCTTATCATGTCCAACAAAATTTGGTTTTTGGTTCGGACACACCGTCTAACTGACGTGTCTCGGGAGGAGTCCTCATATGAAAGAATGTCGTACTCTTTCATGTACGTATGAAACTTACTGCTTAAGTAATTTCCATTACGGTCTAACCGTGGCGGAATAATACTATAGCCGATCTGTTTATATACTTCGTGTCGAAAACTTCAAAAGATTCCGATTTGTGTTCTTCAAAAGAAACACATAACCACAACGTGATGCCACATCCGTTAAGGTCACGAAATATTCATGTTCACATCTAGCCTAGCTAGATATGGGCCCACTAACTTCACCATGAATAGGGCTAACAGATCGGTGGCCCTTTTACTATTACCAAGTAAATAGTATTTTAGGTATTTAACCTTATAAACTAGATTCGCAGACCTTATTTGAATAGTCAAATCAGTCCTAGTACCCACTCTTCAAAAGTGTGGATATACGATTCTCGTTTAATTGTGTCCTAGACAACAATGCCACAAATAAGTCTCATTGATCAAATCAATTTGAGCTATTTATTGTCATTTTATATGTTTGAGATTTTATTTATATTCAAAATATAAATTATGTTATTACATCTAATGTATTTATCTCAGTATCATCTTTATATAATAAAACACTTTAGTGTTCTAGAATATAAAGGTTTTATCCGCAACGGATCAAACACTGATATAGAGATAATGTCTCTAGTCAAACTAGTTACATCATAACATTTCCTAATTTAAGTACATACCCTAAGGGTAGTTCCTAAACTTAGGTATCTGCGGTCGAAACAGCGACTTTCGTCCCATTTCCGATTTGCAGAAAAATCTCGGCTTGAAGTCAGTATCCAGCTCAAAGCGGATTCCGAACATCAATACATATATGTTATGTATCACACTTAGTATTTAAAATCCAATTTTAATACTAGTAG